>CAUYQV010086040.1:0-25753 GCA_963574575.1 Galagoides demidoff
TCGGCTAAGGCGCCAGCCACATACACCTAAGGTGGTGGGTTCGAATCCCCAGCCCGGGCCCGCCAAACAACAATGATGGCTGCAACCAAAAAATGGCCGGGCGTTGTGGCGGGCGCCTGTGGTCCCAGCTACTTGGGAAGCGGAGGCTGGAGACTCGCTTAAACCCAGGAGTTGGAGGTTGCTATGAGCTGTGATGCCATAGCACTCTACCCAGGGGGATAGCTTGAGGCTCTGTCTAAAAAAAAAAAAAAATGGTAACAAATGTGCACTGTTCTGGGGGATGGTGATAAGGGGGGAGGCCGTGCCTGTGTCATGGCAGGGGGTATGTGGGGGAATCTCTGTAATTTCTGCTCAATTTTAATGTGAACCTAAAACTTCTCTAAAAACTGAAGACAATTAATCAATGTACATTCATCTTAATGAGTACAGAGAAAGGTTTTAAAACTGAAAAAAACTACCTATTGTAATTATCATTTTATACCACATTCCCCAAATCCAGTATCTTTTCTCTGAATTTATATTAACAAAGTGAACCTTAACCCTTTAAAGGAGACTTTTAAGAAAGTTTTGCTCAGTCTTCTGAGGTCTGTTTTGTTAGATACTGCTAATAATAACAGTACATTCTCAGACATTCTGCTTCTTTGGTTCTAATTTTCTATTAAATGAAAGCAAGCAAGCAATTTGTCAATGATAAAAAGGCATTACTCCTTAAAAAGGGAAAAATTTATTTTGAAAAATTTACCACATTACAAAACAATTTTAACTATATGTACACATATACAGACTCACCTCCCAGCCCCACGCACAGAGTATTCTTTCTCTTTATATTTCCCAGTGAGGAGGGTAAAAAGCTTTAGTTGATCAATGTCTTTATCCGTTAATTATATCTATTATGTTGGACTATGATCTTGAAAAGACAATCAATTAATCAATGTTCCTTGATCTTATGATTTGTATTCTCTAAGAGAAAACTGTGATAATGTGAAAAGTCAATTCTTGCTCATTTTTAAAATGCAGTTACTTTAATGGCAGAGCCTAACACGTCAGGCATGCTAAGCAGTTTTTCATTTAGATCGCTTTGCTTAAAAACTACAGAAAGTTACAGTCCTTATCAATTTGAACCATCACATCTGGCTGTCAATATGTAAATCCCAGTCCATCTAATTTTATTATCTGATTCCTTTTAATTATAAAAATTAAATTTAAACTATGAGCACACATCCAGAAACCAAGGAATAAGAAATAAAGAACTCTCCAAACAGGATAGGGGAGCTCAGCCACAATGTTGACTATTTTAGTGGACAAGTTAGGAGACTTTATTTATCTCCTGGATGCATTTATCTCCTGGAATTACAGCTTCTGTTTTTCCAAATAAACACTCTCTAAAACCTTTGGAAGTCATGAACATTTCCCCTGTCATTGGCTAACTGATCTGTATAGAAAATATCACCCTGTTGGCAGATCGAATTTGCGTTGGGGGAATAAAAGACCCTGTATCTACCTTCGTAATATTACAAATGAAACCTTCTAGCTATGAAATAAAATTCCACACCAAGCAAGATTCCTGGGCTCCTAGGTATCCTTCCAGCTTAGAACCCTGTTACGGCACATACTTCCTTCACTTAAACATCAATCAGAGAATTTAGAAATAAATATTCCCTAAGTTCCCTGATTCACATACAAAAAATCAGGCCCTATTTATTCCCTATATTATTTCAATGTACACAAATAGATAGAGATAAATTCTTACACAGTCATACACACATACTCATGTACATATACACATGCTGATCCTAGGCACAGAAAAAAATCATAAATGTAACAATAGTGTACAGTATTAAGCAAAATATTTGCTATGAACTCGTATTTTTCATTAATATTTAAAATAAACTACCTCCCTACTGATCCCTTGTTTGCTTAAATAAGAGACAAAGCGTCATTAAATTGCATTCCTATGCAGTCTTTCCTCATTTCCATCATCCTCTGTCCATCTCAGCCCTATATTGATAACCTAGATTGAAAGTCTCTTACACTATGGGTAAAAATTGTTTTTCAACTAGTCGCACATTTTAAATTACACCATGAAAAAATGATATTCTGTTTTATATAATGAACATGCTAATACCTGATTATAATATAGAAATTAGAAGTAAAAAAACCATATATACTGTAGCAATAAGGCAATAATAAATACCATCGGTCCATACGTTAATTAACCTCTACCACTGGTTTCAGAAAAAAGAAATGAGTTTCACTATTCTAAGCAATAATTTCAAGTCTAGCAAAAGGAAAATAAATCCTTTATGTAAAATGAACACTGATTTTATTCATATACATATTCATAGGTATATGTGTGTGTGTATATATATATATATATATATATATATGGTATTATTCACTGGCTTAGAAGGGAAGATTCAAAAGTAAGTTAATATTTGAGAAAAGTGGCACTTCTGCAAGGCATTTGAATTCTTAAGCTGTCCCCCTGGGTAGAGTGCCATGGCATCACAGCTCATAGCAACCTCCAACTCCTCGGCTCAAGCGAGTCTCCTGCCTCCGCCTCCCAAGTAGCTGGGACCACCGGCGCCCGCCACAGTGCCCGGCCATTTTTTGGTTGCAGCCATCATTGTTGTTTGGCGGGCCCGGGCTGGGGATTCGAACCCGCCACCTTAGGTGTACGTGGCTGGTGCCTTAGCCTATTGAGCCACAAGCACCGAGCCATTTGAATTCTAAGGGGCACAACTGTCTCAAAATAAATAAATAAATAAATAAATAAAATAAAGTGAAAGCACAAGAGGTAAAAAAGGGTTAAAAAAACTGTACCTGCACACGCAGAAATAGTCACGGATTTAGATAAAGATAAGATATAAATTTACTTGGATCCTTCCTTATGCCAACTAATGGGCTCAGCCCTTGATATACGCTTCCAGCTCTAATCCTCACAGTAACCCTGAGAGATAAATTCTATATTATTCTCCCAAAATTAATTATTGAGAGATGAATGCTCTGAAGCACTGTTTATTACCACTGGAAAATTCAAGTCCCCAAAGCTGTTATCTTTATTAGTTTTGGTCATTGTTTCCCCAGACTTAGGAAATGCAGCCATATTCACTACTTATTCAGGAAGACCTTCTAGACTGCTTCCATGTGAGACTTTATTTTATATGTGTGTTTGTTTTAGTCATGACTGACCAGCTTATTAGGTAGTTAAAGTAAACCGTGAGAGATCATACTTTCATTACTACAGAAAGTGTAGGGGTCAAAGCAATGACCACTCTGCTAGGAAGAAATGCTCCTTCAGCGCTCAATACAATGGTGAAATGCTAACTGGGTCTCTTACCGCAGTATCGCACCGCTCACTGACTTTCGCATGAGATAGTCTCTCCTAACACCAAGTGTACTATTTTCTGAAAAGCAATGCTTTAATAGACTAAAAAGGAGAGGCTGTCCCATGTTTGGAACCTGCAACCTCAAAACCACATGTGGCCCTCCAGATCCCCAAGTGTAACCCCTCTACCAAATCTAAACTTAACAGAACAAATCCCTTTATTTAAAAGATTTCTTCTGGCTGAGTGCAGTGGCTCATGCTTACAATCCTAGCACCTCTGGGAGGCCAAGGCAGGTGGATTTCTTGAGTTCATGAGTATGAGACCAGCCTGAGCAAGAGTGAGACGCCATCTCTACTAAAAATAGATAAACGGGGGCAAGAGGTCTCTTGAGCCCAAGAGTTGGAGGTTGCTGTGAGCTATGATGATGTCATGGCACTCTACCCAGGGCAATAGCTTGAGACTCCATCTCAAGAAAAAAAAGAAAAAGATGAGTTTAGCAAAATTTGAATTCTGTCAAAATGCTGCCCTCAAGGATGCAGAAGGTCACATGTGGCCCCACAGATGCAGGTCTCCTACCCCAGATGGAGAGATAACACCATATGTGCACGCTGAAATACAATATTATTAATATTGATAATAATAGGTCCATTCTTATACAATTAATCTATAGGTGCAATGACATTTGAATAAAAAAATGATAGCAGGTTATTTTTTACAGAAGTTGATAAGCTGTTTCTAAAATTTCTATGGAAATTAAAGAGGCTAGGATGGCTAAAACTAGCTTGAATGAAAATTGAGCAGCACAAACTACCTGATTAAGGAACAGCAAAGAAGACAATGTGGTATTAGCATAAGGACATACAAATGACCCAGGAGAGTGTCCAGAAATAGACCCACACATACACGGCTGACTGATTTGATAAAGGCACCAAAGCAATTCAATGGGGAAAGCCACGTCTTTTTAAAAAAGATGCTAGAATTACTGGATAGTCATTTTTCTTCTTTACCAAATGAATTTTTCCCTTTACCTCGTATCATGTACAAAAATAAATCCTACCTGGATCAAAGACTGAAATCTAAAGCTAAAGCAAATCTTCTAGAAGAAAGCAGTAGAGAAAATCTTTGTGACTGAGAAGCGAGCAAATAGTCCTTGGACACAGAAGACGGTATTAAACATTTATGCCCGTCAAAAGGCACACTGCTGGGGAAATGAACAGGCCAACCCCAGTCCAGCAGAAAACAGCTGCAATACATATGTTCAACAATAATTTGTATCTGGAGTGTATAAAGAATTTGTAGAGATCACCAATAAAAATACAAATGATCCCAAGTTTTTAAAAGGTGAAAGTCTTAAATGCTTCAGAAAAAACATACACAGATGATCAGTAAACACACTAAAAGGCTCCCAACATCACGAGTCTTTAGAGCGGTGATTTTCAACCCCTGTGCTGTGGCACACTGCTGTGCCATGAGGGCATTCTAGGTGTGCCATGAACATTCTCAAAGAATTAAATTATTTTCAAAAAGAAGTTCAAAGCATAGGTAAGCATAGTCCTTTTTTTAATCCTTTTTTTTTTGGTAAACACTATTTAAGTGTGTCATGGAAGTTTAACTATAAGTTCAAGTATGCTGTGAGATAAAAAAAAAAAAGGCTGAAAAAACACTATGTTAGAGAAATGCAAATTAAAACCACAAGGACATACCACTTTACTCAGACTAGAATGGCTGAAATAAAGACCGACAACACCAAATGTCGGTGTGGGTGCGGAGCAACTGCAGTTCTCATCCGCTGCTGGGAGGAAAGTAAAAAGGCACAGCCAAGCCAGAGAACTGCTCGGCAGCTCCCACAGGCCAAAATACATCTTACCTTGTGACCCAGAAATTCTGCTCTGAGTATTTACCCAACAGAAATGAAAATAAATTCTTAAATACATTGTACTCATAAAATTGCCAAGAACAGGAAGCCATCTAAATATCTCTCAACAGGTAAAATGGATTGATACAGATATAATGGAATACTGTTATACTATTATTTCTCAGCAATAAGGAAGAATAGCCAAGACGCACCGACACAGATGAGATTCCAAAGCATTGTGTGTTGTCTGATTCCAGTCACGTGAAGTGAAACAGAGGCCACACTAACATAATGTAGTCGACGGCTGAAGGGTGGAAGGATGCTGGGGGGACACTGACCAGAAGGGGAATGAAGGAAGATTTTGCAGTAATGGAAACATTCTAGGTTTAGTTTGAGCAGATAGCTATGAAGATGTCTACAGCTGCCAAGATACACTGAATTATACACTTGAGATCTGTGCATTTTATTACATGTAAATGGTTTCCAAATAAAAGATATTCTAGTTTTTTTAAGTTCATCAGAAAGAACTAGGTTTATATTCTGAGTGTATACTATCTTTTTTTGGCCTTAGGAAGCCCCTTAGTATCTCGGTACCTTGGTTTCAATGTGAAAAAAATAACAGCATCTATGTCATAGGATTTTCATAAATAAGATAATGAATGGAAAACACTTACTAAAGTTCATGAAACAAAGTTTGCTCAAAAAGCATTCACTCCTAGGAATTCATTACTAATCAAAGCTTTCCAAAAAACATGCCTAATACAATCACTGCTAAGGACATATGCAATTCTCCCCCAGAACTAATTTCTTGCCACAGTAGCTTACAACAGAAAGCCTTTTAACAGCATTGTAGTTGTGATTTAAAAAAAAGAAAAAAAGGGATAATTTTCAACAAACAATGGAAAAAAAAAAAACACAGGATTGAACCTGCAGCCACAATAGCTGTCAATATTTTTAAAAAATTATTTTAAACTCCCATCTAAGTAATCATCATTATCTCTTCTGCAAACTATTTCAACAGTCTCCTAACTAGTCTTATATTTTTTCCCAATCTATCACCTTAGAGAGGGAAGAACGATTGTTTCATAAACATAATGTAGATCATGTCACACCCCTGCTTAAATTATTTCAATTGCTGAGCACTGCTCTTAAAATAAAATCCACATTCCTCACATCTCTCACCAGACAACCCTTCGTGATGTAGTTCTTGTCCAACTTTAGTCATGCCCTTCCACCCTCCCTAACTGTACTTGAACCGCACTGGTCCTTCTTTCATTCGAGCATGCCAACTTCTGTCCTGTTTCCTGACCTTCTCACTTGTCAATTCCTAGACTTTACCTGCTCTTGCCCAGCTTCTCCTCTTCCCTTAAGCCTAAATTGGAATATCTCCTTCTCAGAGAAATTTTTCCTGGTCACCTCTCTAAGGCAGGCCATCCTTAATCAGGTTCTATTAGATCACCTTGATAGCACTTTATATTTGCTACACAGAATGTGTGTGTCCCCTCAGAATACGTATGTTAAATCCTAATGCCCAATGTAAGGGTTTATAGAGTTGGGCACCTTGGGAGGTGATTAGGGCGTAAGGGCAGAGTCTTCATTAAATGAATTAGTGCCCTTATAAAAGAAGTTTCAGAGAGCTGCCTTGCCCTTTCCACCATGTGAGGACACAGAGAAAAGATGGCTATATAAATTATTTCTAGACTTTCACTTCCTGGTGGTGAAAAACACTTCAAATTATAAAAGATAATCTAAGCAAGAGTTATTACTCTCTTTATACCACCTGCCTTCATAAATTCTACTTCCCTTTGTTAAGTCCATAGCTCTATAGAGAAATAATGTGATTATAAAGGCATGGGACCTCCGATCAGCGCTCTTGTCCTTACTCAGACACTCTCTGTGGCATGTCTAGTGGGTCATTTCCCCTCTTTGGGCCCAGTTACCTCTTCTTCAAAGTTAGGAAACTGGACTCCCACAGTGGTGCCTAGATACTTGGGGCATCAGCCCTCCATTGAAACGCCACCACACCTCAACTTCCACATGACAGCAGTGGTTTTTCTAATATTAGTGGTTGAGATGTTAGGAATTCAGTAAAACTTTTTAACAAATTTGCCTTAATCAAAAATGATTAAAAATGAATTCACAATGATATCAGTTAGCTAGTAGTTTACATATTTTTACATATTTTAACCGGTGTGTCAGAATTCAAATCCTCTTGCAGTAATTCAACAACAAGGGTCACAATTTAGGAACGTTTTAAATATATTGTAGTTTTAAGAAGCCCCCCACCCAACCCTGCTCCACGCCTGGCTATTACATAACCTGATCCTACAGAGTGGGAGGATATGTTAAAAAATACACCATCAATACTCACAGCAGGAATTTTACCAACACTCACAGGTTAGGTCGATGGTTCAATGCAAATACTAGTTCCCAGTCAGAGCGTCCATGTAATACCTTTTAAAGGACTCTAGATCTTTTCCTTTTTATAGCAATCTTTCTTTGATCATGTTTCAAGTGTGACTTTTCACACGATATTCAAATAGAAGGAATTAAATTTGCATTTTCATTAGCTTCTCGGACTGATTCCTGGAAAAGTTCATGACTATCTCTTAAAACTAACTGTACATCTCCTATGCCGTGTATCACATCAAAAATATATAGATTAGAAATATATGTATGCTCTACATGTATGAGAAACATTATACAATATAAATGAAAAAGACTTAAGAGTTGTGATTTCATAATTTCCAGATCATTTCAAATGGATACAGGCTGGAAATTAAATATGCAATGAATACTAAGTAAAGAGCCAGCATAGGATAGAGTTAACACAAAGATGCCCCCTGAAGAAGTTTTGAAGGGAAAGATGAGGGAGACAGTTGCAAAGGGGCAGGTGGTGATGTTACGTGTGCAAAGAGACAGGAGACTTGAGAAGATGAAGCAACGTGCTTAGTGACCCACGGTGCTATCTGACACACCAGAATCCAGAAGAGTACTCTTTAATGAGGCTTCAAAAGAAATCTTTGTGACTTTCTTTAGTACCTGTAATAATAATTGCTTTCCATTTCTGAAAGGAGTGTTGGTCCTTTTCTCCCAAGTATTTTTTTTTTTGTTAGTCATTTCTAAAATGTCTAGGCATGAACACCACAAATGAAAGATCAAAGAGTTACTAGATGCTGCTCTAATTTAAAAAAATTGTTCTCAGCAAGTACAAATCCTTTTTTAATTGCTAAACTGAACATCTGGTGTTTTCCTACTTTTTTTTCAGCCACTTATGTTTTCAGTGAGTTCAAAATCCCCAAATGAAGGGAAAATTCAGGCTACCAGGCACAAACATAAATCCAAATATCAAGACACATATTGGTGAAACTATCAGAAATTGACTTGCTATTTATTAAAAGCTTAGACGTCATGCTAAAAATAGAGCTATGGGGAAGTGATATGGTTGCTTGACATGTTTTTACATAAAGATAAAAAGCCATCTCCCCTTTTTAAAAAAATTCTTATTATTATGCTTACATAATAATTGTATGTATTTATAGGGTTTGAGTGATATTTTGATACAAGCAGACAATGTGTACTAATCAAATCAGAGTAATTGGAGTATCCACCACCTTGAGCATTTGTCATTTCTTTGTGTTAGGGACATTCTAATTCCACTCTTTTGGTTATTTTAAAGGACACCATAACTTACTGTTGACATAATCACTTTATGGTGCTACCAGGTATTGTACATTCTAACTATCTAACTATAATTTTGCACCCATTAACCATCCCCTTTATTCCTCCCTCCCTCACCCTTCTTAGCCTCTGGTATCCATCATTTTACCCTCTTTCACTTTTAAAATATACAAATATTATATCTGCTCAAGTATGTAGCTTTTAAAATACGAAGCTGTATAAATGGCATTTCTTCATGAACAAAGTGTGATGCGAACGTCTAATTATGATGGGCTACTTTATAATATAGGTGATACCTTGACATCCGCCCGTACAGTACATACACGAACTAACTGTGCTCATGACTCAACCAGGGTGAGCCAAAGAATAGGCCAAACATGTAGAAATGAGAACAAATTTCCATTCTGCCTTTAAACTGAACAAAAGAAATGTGATTTTTAAGGAAAATATTTTATCCATTCTTAAAATGAGAAAGATTCTCACCTGAGTTCTGTAATAGAATAAAGGAATGGTCATTTCCTCTTAAACCCTTCTGTTTTATAATTTTTTAAAAAATAGGGGTAGTTGGTGTGTTTTATTTAGCTTTCAACTAAGAGCACAAAATACAGTCTTTAAGAAAGACAGAAGACTAAGAGTGATTTAAAAGCCTTATTCTAAATGTTGGTTACAAGAGGTTAGTCGATTCAATTTGCTTTTTTCTCTTGAATCTTTCTAAAATAAAACACTAAATGGGCAAAGGAAACTTTGCGATGAATTTCACTTCATCTAGTTCGGAGTGAACAACTGGAAGGGAAGGTCACAGAACTCCTTACTACATCACGAGTTCCAAATTAACTTCATAATATTCTATAATATCCTAATCCAGCAGAATATATGTTGCTCTTTGTCATTATAGTAATCTCTTGGATTTACCCATTTCAAAAATAACTTTTCCAGATAGATGGCATATATTCAGATCACATATAGTTCAAATTGTTCAGTATTATCTATTGACAAGAGTTAGTGGGGAATCTGAGCATTAATGCCAAAGCTGCTTCCTCATTTCAATAACTAGCTGACAATCTAGTAAGACTGGTTATTAAAATGACCACACCTTCACAATCAACAAGATACAACAAATTTGGAAAGCTGATAGGAAAACACATTGTACTGTGTTCAACTTTCTTTAAATGCAATATATGCCTTATATTAATACAAATGAAAAAGCATGGGGAAAAAAATAAAATGTGACCATTCTACTTAACTTTTTTAAATCCCTCAAAAAAAATTTTTAACCAGTTTTTCTCCAAAGAGCTTTCAGAAAACAAAAAATAAATACATAGGCTCGGCGCCTGTGGCTCAATCGGCTAAGGCGCCAGCCATGTACACCTAAGGTGGCGGGTTCGAATCCCCTGCCCAGGCCCGCCAAACAACAATGATGGCTGCAACCAAAAATGGCCGGGCGTTGTGGTGGGTGCCTGTGGTCCCAGCTACTTGGGAGGCGGAGGCAGGAGACTCGCTTGAGCCCAGGAGTTGGAGGTTGCTATGAGCTGTGATGCCATGGCACTCTACCTAGGGGGATAGCTTGAGGCTCAGTCTCAAAAAAAAAAAATAAATAAATAAATACATAAAAAGAGGCAGCAAAATCAACTCAAATGAGCTGACATATTTTGTTATCTTATATAACAAGCTTCTAAATTATAATCTATAATCATCAAATAATAAAATTGACTCAGAAAATGACCCAAGACATATAATTTTAGTTTAAAGTATTCACATAAAATTAGATCTTCCAAGACATCCAACTTATTCCAATATAATTTTTAATGCCATTCTTCGATACTGGTATATCTTAAATTTAGTTTGACTGTATCTAGTGGTGTATAGGAACTATATAAACCAGTATTGTTTCAACAAGAGCACAGGGTATTTTAGATCTGAAAACATAACAAATGCTATGGCCCTTGATTCCTATTAAAATTAATATGATAAAACTAGTCAAATGAAAAATAATTATGAAAGTCAGGCCACAGGCAAAAGAAAAAAATACCACAAAGCTAAGAGTTTATAAAAAGCAAAAATATGCCTCTTGTTTCTGTCAACTAATTAAATCACATCAGACAAAGAAATTCTAACGTAAACCCTCAAAATGTCAAATATACTATTATGAAAAACTTCATATTTCCCTTTAGGTAAATAAGTATGTACCTTAATCTTTTGGGGATATAACACCTGTATTCCTTTAGGTAAGCTTCAAGGTAATCAGCTTATAAAATAATAAAAGTATTTTGGGGTAGGGCATTGGCCATATACATCGAGGGTGGTGGGTTCAAGCCTGGCCTGGGCCTGCTAAACAACAAAGACAACTGCAACAAAAAGATAGCCAGGCATTGTGGCAGGCGCCTGTAGTCCCAGCTACTTGGGAGGCTGAGGCAAGAGACTTGCTTAAGCCCAAGAGTTTGAGATTGCTGTGAGCTATGATGTCACAGGACTCTACCAAGGGTGACATAAGGTGACGCTAAAAAACAGTATTTTAGGGTAAAATGATCTCACACTTTTCTGTGTATAAGAAAGAAACCAAAATTTTAAAATATAATTTATGTTCCTTCCTTCCTTCTTTATTTCATTCAATTAGAATGTTTAATTTAGTGATCATCATATATACCTCTGTAAATAAAACTCTGGAAAACCTTTACTATTAGCAATTGCCAACAGGTGGAAGCAACCTAAGTCTCCATCACCAGATGACTGGATAAACAAAATGTGACATATACAGAAAATGGACTATTAATCAGCCTTAACAAGAAAGGAAATGCTGACACAAGCTACAAATGGATAAACCTTGAAGACATTGTGTTAAGTGAAATGAGCTAATTGGAAGAGGACAAGCATTGTATGATTCCCCCATATGGAGTCCTCAGCAGTCAAATTTATAGACAGAAAGTAAGATGGTGGTTGCTGGGACACATGGAGGAGAGAATAGGGACATTGTTTAATGGGTATAAAGTTACAACTGGAGAAGATGAAAAACTTCTGGAGATGAATAGTGTTATAGTTCACAACAATGTGAATGCATTTAATGTCACTGAACCATACACTTAAAAATAATTAAAATGGGCTCGGTGCCTGTAACTCAGCAGCTAGGGTGCCAGTCACATACACAGGAGCTGGTAGATTTGAATCTAGCCCAGGCCTGCCAAACAACAATGACAATTCCAACCAAAAACTGGGTGTTGTGGTGGATGCCTGTAACTCAGCTACCTGGGAGGCTGAGGCAAGAGAATCACTTAAGCCTAAGAGTTTAAGGTTGCTTTGAGCTGTGACGCCACAGCACTCCACCCAGGGCCACATAGTGAGGCTCTGTCTCAAATAATAATAATAATAATAATAATAATAATAATAATAATAATAATAATTAAAATTGTAGATTGTATGTTATATATTTTTTCCAAATAAAACAAAATATTAACTGCATCTATCCTTTGCTCTCCTTCATATTTAGTTAGGGTATAATGGCATTTTTCTAATGCTTTAGTAAATATTTCATGTCATCTACTTATAAATACTTTATTTACAAGATGTCATTTTCTAAAGTTGAAAATATATCCAAAACAAAGCAACACACTCTCTAATAAATGAGATAATGCATTGCAAAACAATGGGGAGTTCTCATTTGGGACAATAATGTAGAGTAAAGCCTAGAACCACTCATTTTTAATTGATTCTTTCCATCTGGAAAGCCATGGTCACATGATCTGTATACACCTAGGACCATATGCCTTTTAGGTTATGTCAACATTTCTCACAACCTCAGTTATGTTTTTTTCAAATCACAATGAGTTAAGGAAATTATCTAAAGTCATCTTGCTGATGTTAGAAATCAAGGCTTGCAACTCTCTGTAAAAGAAGTGATAAATCACAGTTTCTATATCTTGCAGTCTTACAAAATGAGAGAAGAATCAAAATATTTTCCCTGAAAATTATTATGAGAAGAAAAAATTAAGTTAGACAAAATAATAAATTAAATGCCTATGTATAAAATAACAGAGTTTTCTGCAGTTCCTCCCTAAATTAGACCTAAATATTATGCAAGAAGGTCTGTAAATGTTCTCCTCCAATCCACCCTCTACAAATAATGGTTTCACGTGGCTGTTTAAATATACCCATAGAAAAACCCACAAGGGAGAAAGAATGTGTGGGAAACTTGGGCAGCCTCATATTTCCAGTAGACTTACCAATCTTATTTTTTTAAAAAATGAAAATAGGATATTGCACAATGAGAGAGAATGCAAAAAAAATATTTTTACTGTGTTGTCATCCTTTTCAGTGGATCTTGGCAAAAACATAACTGGTACTTTTCATGATCCTTGTATCTCATTCTTAGGAATCCAGCCTTTGCATGCACGTGGATATCCGCATAATAAATGTAATACTAAAAATACAATGAAACAACATTAGTAGATATTCACTCTATCAAGTACTAAGGCGAATTTTTCACACATGAATTTCTCTATGTCACCACAAATTTCTTGAGAAGAATCAAGTCTGAAAAGCTTCAGAAGACTATTAATTAAGCCTAGTCTTTAAAATTAATTAAAGCACTTGATGAGAGATATAATTGGGAAATAACAAGTATTAATTCATTTAGAAATACACACAAGTGCAGTACCTGTGACTCAGTGAGTAGGGGTCCAGCCCCATATACCCAGGGTGGCGGGTTCAAACCTGGCCCCCGCCAAACTGCAACAACAACAACAAAAAATAGCTGGGCATTTGTGGTGGGCACCTGTAGTCCCAGCTACGTGGGAGGCTGAGGCAGGAGGATTGCCTAAGCCTAAGAGCTGGAGGTTGCTGTGAGCTGTGATGCCACAGCACTCTACCAAGGGTGACAAAATGAGACTCTGCCTCTAAAATAAAATAAAATTTAAATTTAAAAAAATTTTGAAAAAGAAATACACAGCAAATTGTAAATATATACAACAGTATATTACTTGTCTCCAAAAGGTCCTGCCATTACTGCAAAGTAGGGTTTTTAACACCACTTAAAATAAATGTTAACTATGAATTAGAATATACCTTCCCAAAAAAGCAACTTGATTTGTTCTTTTCCATTCCCACACTGTCCACAGCACTTAGAACCACAGTAGATGGAAATGCTTCAGAGATGTGTTCATTTTTCTTTGTCAGGAAGGTCAAGAAAATACAATGCTACAAAAGAACTGAAAATCAACATTCAAATTCCATTGAAAAGAAAGGCAGGGTACTGTATTATCAAGCCTTCAATGAATTCTAAATTTACTGTCCAGTTTAGATTAAAATGGAAACTTCTCACCAATTATTGAACTAATCCAGGAGTTTAGTGAAAGACAACCTGAGCCTACTTCTTAGTCGCTGCCCCATCACTTCCTAACACAGCCTCCCACCTTAAGAGCAAAGGCCTTGCAAATTGGATGCCAGTGTCAACAGGCTGTGGTTATCTGCCATAGGCTGTCCCTGCCCAGACAGGAACTCTGCAACAAAGAAGGCACAGGAAGGGGTAGGCCTGGTGAGAGAATATTATGAAAGTTTCCATTCAATTAAAAGAAAAATGTTCATCTGCATCAATAGGCTGAAAAAACCCCCACAGTACTAATAAAGATTCCCAGGCCAAACTCTTTCTAGTAATCATTGAGTTGGGCAAAGAAATCGTACAATAATAAACAGGTGAAATGACGTTTCTCTGACGTGAAACAGATGTTCCCTTCAACTCTGGACATACCTATTTAAAATAATGGTTAAATAAAGACTTCCCTAAATGGTGTGATATCTCTTTACATGAAAGGAAAATGGGGGCGGCACCTGTGGCTCAAAGAAGTAGGGCGCCAGCCCCATATACCAGAGGTGGAGGGTTCAAACCCAAGCCCGACCAAAAATTGCAAAAAAAAAATAAATTGAGTAATTAATTAAAAAAGAAAAAAGAAAGGAAAATGAACAATAGTAACTTTCTTACTTTAAAGCCCAATGTCCATTTCTTTTTCACACTTCCAAATATCTAAATGGCAATACTGCCTTAACTGTTAACTATATGCACATGTTATAATGCAAATTAATCAGGTTAGTAATCTCTAACAGTACCTTATAGTACAGTCTGTGTCAGTTGCTATCTATGTCATAAACTCTAGGGTCCTGTCTATTCATAAACTCCTTACTTTGTATTTCTCCAATGTGTGTGTGTGTGTGCATGTGTGCAGTATTTCTTCCACCACTATGCATTTACATAAGGGAAATAAAGCCCAGATCTAGACAAAAGACTTGGACATAAATGTTCACAGTAGCATTACTCGGGGAAAAAAAAGTAGAAATGTCTTTCAACTGATGAATAGATGAGTAAAAAGTGGTAAACTCATGCAAAGAGTTATTATTTAATAATAAAATATGCTACAACGTGGATGAACCTATAAAATATAAAATATAAAATATTATGCTAACTGAAAGAAGCCAGTCACAAAAGACTACATAATGTGTGATTTCATGCATATGAAATGTTCAGTAGAAACCCGTCTCTAGAGACAGAAAGTAGATTCAATGTCTGCCTGGATTTGGGGGAAGAGGAAGTGAGATAAGTATGAAGAAGAGCTGCTAACAGCCAACAGGTTTCTTCTGGGTGGTAATGAATCTCACATTTAACATGTCAAAATGGGAACTCTTGATTTCCTGCTCCAATCCTCCTCCTCTATTTTCCATCTGTTTCAGCACCGCCATTAGCCCTCTGGTTTGGCTCTAAGTCTAGCAGACATGCCTCCTCACTGTCTCTCATACCTCACAACTTTCCCACCACCAAGCCCTATATTTTTTTCTATCTAAAAGCTTTCCTTCCCACCATTTCTACCTTCACTTTCACATGTCCCATGGACTTCGAAAGTCTCCTAATTAGAGTAGTTCCCCTTATTTATAGTTTTGCTTTTTGAGATCTCAGTTACCTGCTATCAACTGCAGTCTGAAAGTATTACATGGAAAATTTCAGAAATAAACAATGCATGAATTGTCAATCAGATGCCATTTTGAGCAGTGGGATGAAATTCTGCACCGTCTAGCTCCATCCTGGCCTGGATGTGAATCCTCCCTTTGTCTAGCCTGCATGTCCACTCCACACCTGTTGGCCAGCCAGTCATGTAGCACCATCTTGGTTATAAGATCTACCACTGAGATACTGGAGTGCTTGTGTTCAAGTAATCCTTATTTTACTTAATAGTGGCCCCAAAACAGCAAAGAGGAGTGATTTTGGCAATCCAGAGTGCCAAAGAAACCATAGAGTGCTTCCCTTTCAGGGAAAGACGACACTTCTCGGCTTAATAAGGGAAGAAAAACCATCATATGCTAATCTCTATGGTGAGAACAAATCATCTACTCTGAAATCATGGAGGAAAAAGAAGTGTGTGCTAGTTTTGCTACCACCCTCCAAACTGCAAGAGTTACAAGTCACAGTGTAATTTTAATTAGGTATACTGTTAAAATTGTTCTAGCTTATTATTAGTTGTTAATCTTTCCTTGTGCCTAATTTATAAATTAAACTTCATCACAGGGATGTATACATAGGAAAAACATAGTCCATATACACACAGGGCTCCATAATACTGGAGGTTTCAGGCATCCACTGGGGATCTTGGAATGTACCCCCCATGGATAAGGATGGATAAGGGGGGACTACAGTAGTCTTGTTTTCCCCCACATTTCCTTACAATTTATTCTCCATGTAGCAGCCAGAAAGATCTTTTCAAAAATAAAATCTGATTATATCTCTTCCCTGCTTCACATCCTCAAAAAGGCTCATCAATGCATTTCAAGTAAGATCCAAATTCCCTGCCACTGGCTGAAAGGTTTCACTCACTGTGTCCCCTGCCTATGTCTCACAGCATGACACACCTCTCTCTTCCTTCCTAATCACAGTCCGGCTATGTGACTTACTTTCTACACTGGTGCAAGCTCATTGTCATCTTCATCTTTTGGCCTGGAACGTCCTTCCCAAATTTTTTCTCATGCTTTGCTTCTCCTTATTGTTAACGCCTCAGCGCAGATGCTACATCTCAGAAACATCTATCTAGAGCAACTCCCCTCAGGTCACCATCTAATTTATAGCTCCACCCTATTTTCTTCATAGCACCGCATAGAACTTATCTTTCCAAACGACTCTTTCTAATTCTCCCATCTCAACTTGGTTCACCACTATACTCCCATTAATAAAGAATCCTGTCTGCACATTGCAGCTGGTCAATCAATATTTGTTAATAAATGAGTGTATGAATGAATAATGAACTGAGAGAACGAGGGTAAGCTAAGAGATCACTTGGGAACTGGAGAAACAAAGCCCAATGGCTATAAAAAACTTCCACATAAAAGATACCAAATTCCTGCTTATCAGATAAAAGAACACTGGGAAAGGTATAAGGAAATTGTCTTCTTTTCTAGAATGTTGAAGTCTGAACTCCAGGCACTGTTTTGTTGGTGAGAAAGTAAAAAATAGGAATAATTAGATATTAAACAACAATGGTAGCAGCAGAGTGGGGAAGAATGGAAACAAGAACAAGGAGGTCACGAAACATTTGACACAAAAAGAAAACAAACACATTCTAATTACGCCTCCCTCAATAACAATCTTTGAGTTTAATGCTTTCTCAGGGGCAAAGTCAGCTTTATAATAAACTTGGAAAAACAAATATAAAAAAAAAGACAGATTGTTTCTCAATTACTGAGATTTACGAAACCCAAAGTCCTTATCATCAGAGTTACTGAACCAGAGACATGTAGATGGGAAAGTAATCAAGGCACAAGCAATAAGGATTCTTCATGATGAACCTTATTAAACTTTGGTCACAGAACATCCAGGATAAACCAGCTTACATCTTTAAAGTATTTATTACCACCTATTCCGGACCTGCAATGATTTTTCTCCATAAAAAGTGCTTTCCTACTGATAAGACTATGTACAACTTTGAACCCTCAAAGCTGCCTGCAAAGTCTTTTGTTTATGCAGAGAAATTGAATGAAATTGAACAGAAATAAGGGAAATAGCTAATTTTAACTTTGAATTGAAGATTTCCCAGGCTTTGCTTTCAGGTAGAGAAGGAAATGTGCTCCCAAACATTCCAGGATTCTGACAGCCACTGCCGGAGAACACAATTTTCCTCTCAATTTCCTGCTAACTTTCTCCAGATCTCATTTCTCCTGCTAGGTGCCACCTAGAAGGACCATCACAGGGTGACAACAGGAAGGGCGTTTGCTATTACTCAGCTTCGGTTGAAATTCTAGTTGTTCAATTCTTACTTACCCGCTGTGTGAATTAAGAACAATTAAAGTAAAAAAAAAAAATGCTTTGCCTCAAATTTTTAAAACATGATAAAATCCCTGCAGGTCATTACTACTACACAGTGTTTTTGGCTGCCCCATTTCAACAACCCCAAAGAGTATCTCAGACTTTTTCTTTCCAAACTCTCAACCCCATTCCTGTTTCTCTTACTCTTGGCTGAGCTGTAACTGTCCTATTCTCCTTTCCTCCACACCCAAACCTTTCAGTATCTGGGCTGACTTCTGACAGGTCTGCTGCTCCCTCAGGGAAAGGAATGTCTTTTCCCCAAACTAATCTCTTGCTCTCACTCATGCTCAACAACCTTCTGGACTCGGCCCAATTAATTTTACCCTCTTTCCTTTGATAATCAGTCTTTCTCTTCCTTATTTATTCTTTACCCTCTTTCTCCAAATTAACTTCAGTTTTCTTTATCCCCCAAAGTAATTCCCTTGACCTAACTAATCCCTGAAATTACTCCCAAATCTCTTTTTCTTTCCTATTTAAAAAAAGGCAGTTTTTACATGTTATCTCCATTCACCCCTTAATCTCAAGAAATATTGTCTATCCATTCACAAAAACACTTATCAAACACCTATTATATTTCAGGCAGCATGCTAGGTTCTGGGAGTGTGAAAACTCTCATGACCTTGTCCTGCACACTAAATTCTGCTCTATGGAAAACAAGGTCATTTCTCAGTTTTCATGTCTTTTTACTTCTCCTTCTACAACACTGAACATTGCCAGTCATTTCTTCCTTTACAATAATTTCCTCCCTCAGAGTTGAAAGCACTGCCTTACTCTAGTTTCCTTCCTCCGTTTCGGAGTTAACCTTCCATGTCTCTTAAACTAGCCCTACTTTTTGATTTTATCCATTAAAATACAGCATTCCCCCACACTAATGTCCCAGGCCCTCTTTTCCTTCCTTTCCAAATTCTCTCCTTTGTGACCCTACCCACTAGCACAGCTTTTATTAGCATCTCTGCGCAAATTAATCACAAATGTTTGCTTCAGACAGGAATCATACACCCAATGTTCAATGGTCTTTCAGAAATTTTAATCTGAGTATATTCAGATTAAATGAGGTATACTGCTTATACCTCAAACACATGATAATTCACCTCTGTCATCAGAATCAGTCTTGACTCCCCCTTCTCAATTTGTTACATGAAGACTACAGTTCTGCCCATGACTCAACCGTGACTTCAGCCCTCCTGTGTCCTCCTCAACCCTCAACCCTCATCATCCTCAGGTTTCGGAATGTCTGTAGCTCTCACATTGATGCCAATCTCTCCTATTTAGTCACTGCTGCCAAGTAATGTCCTAGTGACCCTCTTTAACGCATCTCCAATATATTGAACACAGCACTGACAACTTGGTAACAGACCTCTACAAGTTTTTAAGCTTTTTCTCCCCCTATTTCTCACACAGATTGTAACCCATGCCCAGATGGCTGTTTTCTGGTTCTTCCCGGAACATTATGTGAGTTTCTGCATTTACACTCTTGTCTTTGTCCTCCTGTAGTCCCTCCATCCACCACCATTTCCTCTTCCTCAGTGTCATTTTTCCTGCTTCCCAAACTGAAAGTCATTGCTCCGTACACCGACCTCCCCGTGACTTGGCTCCGGTGCCCCACTTTCTCTCCTCCGCGGTTATGTGCTGTCTCCCCTTCATCCAGCCAGTCTTTTTTGTGGGAGCTGATCAGACGCTATTACCATCATGCCCCCACAGCTTACTTTTGATTAATACATGGGTTCTCTTTTTATCTGTAAAATAAAATGCTAACCTTCCTTTCTTTCCTCATCAGTAGTAGATATTCCTCCCTGTTAAATGCAAAGCTTCCGAAGGTACATAGTCCTGTAGATGAAAAGTGAGGCAGAGTTTCCTTCCTTGGGGATAAGGCGGGACATAAAATGTTTTAAAGACAGAACATTTTTTATAGGAGTAGGGTTACTGACCCAGAGACCTAGCCAAATTCCTATTCAGGTAATTCACTCCTGTTCCCCTAATCCCTCTGCTATTTCAGTTGAGTAATGCTGCCTCTCCATTCCCTGGCCCGAGAAGGAATATGATGGACACCATGAAACAGCTGCGACATGCCACTGGGCATGGCAGGACTTGGGCACAGGAGTCCCCGAATGTCCCTTACCCACAGTGCAGAAGTACTGTGAGACCCAAATAGCGAACATCTTAAGATCTTTGAATGAAAGATGCTAAACAAGCGTTAGTGCAAGCTACAAAAATCTTGCCAAGACTCGTTTCTCACTCTTCCTTCCCTTTTCCCCTTAAACTTGTTACAGGTCTGAATAAATAAGCGACATGTACACTGATGTGAACATGAAGGAGAAATTATCTTTCCACAGCTAGGGGCTGTTTTTAAAACTGACCAGTGTGATTCACTATATATTTCTAATATGTGTGTTTCAAAATTTGAAGTTATTTGGTTCAGATTATTTCCAAGCATATAACCTAAAGGCTCTGACCTAAAACAATTTCTTTTACATTTGTAAAAAGTGAGGACATAATAACTCCATTAAAAAAAATCATCATTTTAAAATGATTATTATTTTAAAAGATCTAAAACTATCTGATTTAAAACTATCTCTGTGACCACTTAGCCAACCCTATTCATGCCTCAGAGTTCTCTCTTCCTTTTGTCTGTCCTGGCAGACTGTCCACATTAGGATTATCAGTACCAACTGGAGGATGTAGTGCTATAAGCAATCCAGTACTTGGTTCTCTGTCAACAGAAGGTATTATTTCTTTTTTTTCTTTCAAATAGACTTAAATAAGATTAACAAATTTTGTTTGTTTTCCCTCTTCCTGATCATATAGACATATGGGGAATAGGGGGCAAAGTCAACCCCCAAATTAAAGAAAAGTAGGTCTTAATCCCATTTATAGGAGCCAAGTAGTTCTCTCACACAGGTTGTTTTCTTGTAATTCTATTAGAAGGAATATGGTCTGCAATCAGGAGATCTACATTTAGCAAGTAGGAGCAAACTTTGACCCTCATATTCTGTTTATAGCCTGGAATTAGGATTTTTCCCAACCTGATTTTCTAATGACTATTCCAACCTTGAGTCACTATTTTTGGAGTCAACAGAAGACTTTCAGTTCTACTTTTAAAGCTCCTACTTCACCTAAAAAAAATTGTCCTACTAATAATATATATGAATATATTAAGTGTAGCAATGACTTTTTTGCCTTTGAGCCACAAGTTACGCAGTCTGTAATATTACTAAGTCAGGGGAGATCTTACATATTAAGTTTTTTTATTATTGCTAAAAACTTTTGAAAACAGGGCGAATAAATGCATGGCCAAGCCCAGCTAAAGAGGCTAAATATTTAAAGTTGTCTTCTAAGCGAATTGAAGATTTTTCTCTTACTTAAGTCATGGGAACAAAGAAGTGACTATTTCCAACAACCATCTTGTGCTAAATTATAAACTGTATCATAGAATTAATCTCACAGTATATTTTTGAGCTTTTCTTTAATAAAATAAAAAGGCAATAGTTGGGTGTACTGTATGTAAATCTCACTGATAAAAGTTCTGGGTACAGGGTGGCACCGGTGTCTCAAAGGAGTAGGGCGCTGGCCCCATATACCAGAGGTGGAGGGTTCAAACCTGGCCCTGGCCAAAAAAAAAATTCTGGGTAACTAAATGTGTATTCATTAATCATAAGATGAAATAACTTGAGAGTCATTTATTCCTTCACTTATTCAATAATCATCTGTGGTGGGTGCCAGGCACTATTTTAGACACTGAGCATTCAGACAGTAAATAATATAAATACCACTTTTATAGATGTCTTACTTTAGGTTTTGAACAGAAAGCTACAAACTTTTTTTTCAACTTTTCAACAGTCATTAATCTAATATCACAACTGCAGGAACTAGCTTTTCTTGTTTATAAAATACAAACAGAAATCTCTAGAGCATTTTTAACACACTGGTTGACTAAAAAATCTTTAATTATCCTCCAGTCCTTTATTTTCACTTAGTCACTCTTATTTTTTTTTATTGCCCCAAGGCCCAATAAAACAATGCAAGGTTGATAAGAAGTAAATTATTTCTCTCTTATCAGCTGTTCATTTCTAAGAATTCAGTGCTATAAAATCCCACAATCTACCTTACTTAATATCACCCAGCAGATCTTGCCACACTGAACAATTCAGTGGAAGAAAAACTTCCCAACTATCTTCGCCAATTTTTGTGTGATTTCATGAAACTAGACATATTAAGTCAATATTAAGGTTAGAAAGTGTTTGCCTCAAGTTCATTCTTTCGTATAATAGCACTTCCAACTGTCTTGTTTCTAATGAACATTTTTTTCATAAAATCTTATTGTATTCTTTTGTGTCAAAACTGGTTCCTTTAGAAACCCGGCTCAGACATCAGCTCCTCTAAGGAAGGTCCCCCGGTCTCTGATCAACCCTACAGTTATCTCTCCATAGCTGTGAACCCAGTAAACATTCCAATTATAAGACTTAGCAACCTGTATGGTAATTTACATGACTCTGTATCTGGTCACCATGAGAGGAAGGACCTTGTCTTTGTACCTTTTTTTTTTTTTTTTAATCCAGCTCCTAGCATTTTAAGCATTTTTTTTGTTAAATTGAAATAGAAATTTAGAATCATGTTCCTCAACGTCGAATTTCACTAGCATAAATGTCATTGGCAAAAATTGTAAAACTTGCAGGAAACAATCTAGCAACAAGAATTTTCAGAATATTTAATCCTCTAACCCAGTGATTCTCCTCTTTTAATATTTCCAAAGAAAAGAAATGTTTACCTATAAAATGTTTTGCCAAACAATGCTTATAGTGTGTCAGCCATATCAAGAAGCAAAAATTAAAACAAATTAAAAAAATTTTAGCAAAACTAAAATGACTAATTTGTGTCCTCACTCAGTGAACTCAGCTATTAAGAATTCAAAAGATGTATAAAAACATCGGGAAATCTTATAAGAAGTAAAAAGGCAAGACACAAAATAATATATTTTAATCCAATATTCCAACAAATTTAGAAAAAGAAAGAAATACAACAAAATGTTAATAGATCTTATATGGGGGAAAAAACGATGACTATGGGCTTCATATTCACTATAATCAAAATATATTGTTTTGATATAATTATTGACAATGTATTTATATAATAAAGACATATTTCAAATGGAATAAATAATTAAGATTTACGGCCAGAGTTTATAATTCCCTCTGTACAACACATATTGTTGTATTCAATATAAAAACATATGAAATTCACTTTACTAAAACAATAAAAGATTTATCATGGATAAAGTTTCTACAAAATGGTCAAAATATATAACGGCACTAATTTCCCAAATCACTTTCGCCACTATTACTAAAGCCTTAAAGTCATAGTTTAAAAATATGATTAGGAGACTTTTATGAGAAAAATATTTTCTAATATGTCAAATACATGTATTAGAATATATATTAGAAATATATCTCTAATTTACCATGTACCATAAGCACCATAAAGCTACAGAATAATGAAATCCCCAGTTCCATGTCCTGCAACATAGCACACAAGAAAAGTGCCCTTGAGAAGGGGACACGAATAAGTGCTTTTCAACATGCGTTCTCTTCTAAGAGCCTTCTGAGATTGAAATAAATATATTTTCCTTTTACCAAACTTTTGAATTGACTAACACAGCAGATGTAACAGCTGGCCACTAACTGCCTTTTCTAAAATATAAATGCCAGGTGTGGTGGCTCATGCCTGTATTCCCAGCACTTTGGGAGGCCGAGGTGGGTGGATTGCCTGAGCTCACAGGTTCAAGACCAGCCTGAACTAGAGCAAGACCCCATCTCTAAAAATAGCTGGGTGTTGTGGTGGGCACCTGTAGTCCCAGCTACTTGGGAGGCTGAGGCAAGAGAGTTGCTTGAGCCCAAGAGTATGAGGTTGCTGTGAGCTGTGACACCAGGGCAGTGTACGCAGGGTGACAAAGTAAGACTCTTTCTCAAATAAGTAAGTAAATAAAGTAAAACATAACAAAATAAAATATCAAATCATCTCAAACCAAATTACATCCATAATTTGTGTATCCAAAACTCCATTAAACATCACCACAATGCTTTAAAAATGAACCTTATCAAAAGAGAAATGAAAAAGTAGGCAATCAGCTACCTCTGTAGAATGGATCAAAATTTTTAAATATTTTAATGATGACGTGAGTCTGGCATTACTGAAGTAGTGCTGATAGACAGACAATGACAATGCTACCTCTCAGTGACATGCTTTCAGGAAACTATATACATAGTAAATCACTACTGAGGGTTAGAAAGTGTTTGCCTCATGTTCATTCTTTAGTATAACAGCACTTCCAACTGTCTTGCTCGTAATGAACATAAAACTTGCACTTTATAATATATGGTACGGCCAGGCGCAGTGGCTCACACTTGTAATCCCAGCACTTTGGGAGGCGGAGGTGGGCAGATCTCCTGAGCTCATGAGTTAGAGACCAGCCTGAGCGAGAAAGAGACTTCATTTCTAAAAATAAAAAATAGCTGGGAGTTGTGGCTGGCACCTATAATCCAAGCTACTCAGAAGGCTGAAGCAAGAGAATCGCTTTAGCCCAAGAGTTAGAGGTTGCTGTGAGCTATGATGCCAGAGTACTCTACTTGGGGAGACAAAGTAAGACTGTGTCTCAAAAAAAAAAAAATGTGATAAGAAAACAAACACAGAGAAATGAAATAAAAATTTGCAAGTGGTTGCTCAAAAAAATTACTAGATTATATAATACTCTTTTCAATAAAGCAGAATTTTCATCAGGGAAAGTATGAAATAATTCATGAATTGAAAATTAATTATGTAGTTAGTATATGCCATGTAACCTGAAGCCTAATGTTCATTTAATTTACCAGTCATAGGTAGAAGCGTACACTGATTTTAAGAGACAGAATTTCATATGGTCATTCATTCACCTGTCTCATCATTTAACAACTGCTCACAAGTACCTGCAATATTTGAATTACTGTGCTAAGCACAGATTGAAAAGTAAGCTAAGCAATGTCCACAAGATACCAGAAAGCGGAACCTATACAACTGCAATACAAATGTGGCAAGCTCCATATTAAAAATATTCAAAGGACAAAGAATAGGTACTGTGGCTGTGGCTCAAGCAGCTAACGCACCAGCCACATACACCTGGGCTGGTGGGTTTGAATCTACCCCGGGCCCGCCAAACAGCAATGACGGCTACAACCAAACAATGGGCATTGTGGTGGGCACCTGTAGTCCCTGCTACTTAGGAGGCGGAGGCAGGAGAATCACTTGAGCAGGAGATAGAGGTTGCTGTGAGCTGTGATACCACGGCACTCTATGCAGGGCGACAGCTTAAGGCTCTGTCTCAAAAAAAAAAAACAACCCCCAAACCACACTGTTCTCCGGGAAGGCCACAGAGGAAGGATTGGAACCCCGACACCAGCCAGCCCGTGATGAGATATTTTTCTTACCAGTTGGGTACCCAGACTTCCTCTATGTGGGCTCTGGTTGAGCAGACAGTTAAAGATCTTTTGTTCTTTACATAGTTAAGATTGATAAGAGAAATGTTTTTGTTGT
>CAUYQV010086043.1:0-31286 GCA_963574575.1 Galagoides demidoff
CTGCCTCCCAAGTAGCTGGGACCACAGGCGCCCGCCACAACGCCCAGCCATTTTTTGGTTGCAGCCATCATTGTTGTTTGGCGGGCCCAGGCTGGGGATTCGAACCCGCCACCTTAGGTGTACATGGCTGGCGCCTTAGCCAATTGAGCCACAGGCACCGAGCCTCTTCCCTTTTCTTTATAGAGAACTTAGTTTGAATACTTGTTAGGTGCTTTGCTGTGCTACCTATATTACATACAGGGTGCCCATAAAGTTCATGTACAATTTAGATTATTAAACTGTATAATATTTCTTTGACTACATCATAACTTCAGATTACTTTTTCCCGTGAGTGGGTTAAATGACAGCATTTCTAATTGTCAAGGTAGAACAGATGATAGAATTGCTAATTACAACTTTGGTTAGCATGTATTAGGCTCCCTTCTCTATCACTGCCAACTCAGACATTCTTTTTCTAAGATGATAGAGTTGATTCTGTTAACTTCATTTAACACTCTGATGCTTAGGATGTCTGTCGGCTTGATTCTTTGTATATCTCCAGCACTGAATTAAAAGTGTGCTTGATGAGATGAAGGTGCTCGAGTAGTATTGAATAGAGAGCAAGAAAACTAGAATAATTAATAGTGCTGTCTTAGTCTTTCAACAAATACTTAGCTTTCTGTGTGTCAGGGATTGTGCCAGGTTTTTAGATAATTGACCCAACTACATAGTGGTGATTTGAAAAATAGATAAACCATTTGTACTTGAATTTTCTTTCTTTTTTGTCCAATATTTTGGCTACTTACAGAAGGGGGGGTTTGTTTGCTTATAATAAATTTTTTTTTAAGAGATGGAAATGTGGGGTGGCGCCTGTGGCTCAGTGAGTAGCGCGCTGGCCCCATATACCAAGGGTGGTGGGTTCAAACCTGGCCCCAGCCAAACTGCAACAACAACAATAAAATAGCTGGGCATTATGGCAGGCACCTGTAGTCCCAGCTACTCGGGAGGCTGAAGCAAGAGAATGGCCTAAGCCTAAGAGTTGGAGGTTGCTGTGAGCTATGATGCCATGGCACTCTAAAGGGTGACAAAGTGAAGACTCTGTCTCTTAAAAAAAAGAGAGAGAGAGATGGGAATGTGCTCTTTCACCCAGGCTAGAGTGTGGTGGCTGGTTCATGGCTCACTGCAGCCTTAAATTCCTGGGCTTAAGTGAGCCTTCTGCCTCACCTTCCCAAATAATTGGTATTACAGGCATGTGCAACCATGCCTGGCTTCTGTGTAGTTTATAAAGGACATATTGTTCTCTGCTTGTTAGTTGTAGTAGAATTAGTTTAGCGATGAACCAGTTATAGTTCCGAGTATATATATATATGTATAGCAAATATATTTCATTTTGTGAGTCTCTTAATTGCCTTTTCACTTTGAAGCACAACTATACACCTTTTTAAAATACCTTTTACCTGTGGGAATGGACCAGGCAGGTTGTAACAGGAATAACAGTAATAAGTACAGTGGTGAACCTGTTAACTGCCAGATGTAACATTTGCTTAGCCTTAGTCAAGCCCAACAAATTATACCGGTCCAGACTGTATGTATACATATACTGTTATTTTTAGTTATAAATGTTTACTTTTTCAAAACATATTTTTGGTAACTATGCTTAATCATAAAATTTTCTTTCCTTTTTTTTTTTTAAACCAAAATGGAAAACAAGCAAAGCTGTTGTCTCATTGGGTTATTTAAGGGTAGAGATGAAAGGGGATGAAAAGAGCCATAATTCATTTAAAGGAATGTTGCAGAGGGAAAGTGTTTATGAGAGGGAGATTTATCTCTGAATAAATATGTAGTCAAAGTAATTTTAACACAAATGGGCCTTTGTCAAATGTAATATTGGTTTTATTTTGTTGAAACACACAATGTCTGAAATAATGGATTCATATTCTTTTAAAGAACACCAGAAGTGCCACCAGCACAACCAAAACCTGGGGTTGCAGCTCCCCCAGAAGTAGCACCTGCTCCCAAATCATGGGCCAGTAACAAGCAAGGTGGGCAAGGAGATGGTAAGTGGACAGTAGCTGGAGAAACTAGTTAGGCTTGATAGTTACTGAGCAGCCATGCAGGAGATAAGGGGGAGTCTGGTAGATGCAGAAAGCATTGTCAAAGGGTATACTCTGGCCCTCCAAGAGGGTCTTTAAAAAATAAAAATCTCTTGGGCTAGCTGAATTTCAGTGTCATTAAAAGAGAAGTCTTTAGGATATCTTTACTACTGCATGTTCAGACAAAGGTTATACCTTCAGCTTGAGACATAAAAAGTACCTGGACATTGCATAGATTATTAGAAACCATATTCATCCCCATCTATGCTCCCATCTTCTCCTGTTAAACGTGCTGTTACTATTTCCTAGTAGAAAAGAGCTAGAGAGAGTAACCATAAAGCACAGTCTGTAGCATTTCCCTTTCCCCAAGGAATGATAGAATTCCCAACAGAATTTGATTTTCCCATTTGCAAAACAGGAATTATCTGAATTTTATGAAACAATGAATCGAGGCCCTCAAGCTAATAAAACTAGATCTTTTAATTTATAGAAGTATAAAAATAGATAGATAAATAGGTGAATAAGGGGATACTGTCAGTATCTCAGTGGTAAATTAAATGAAGGTATTTTAGCCTCACATTGATACTTGGAATATTTACTCATAAAAATCTATTTTAGTAATATGACTTGTATTTCTTACAAGTTTTAACAAAGGAATTTTACTTGAAAATGTAAGGAGTCATAATAAAAGAAAGATTCTTCTCACTTGTCTGATCATCTTATATGAAAATTCTGGAATGGTATGTGGAAGATTTCTTTCTTAGATTTTTTTTTTTTTTAATCTCCTCATGGCTGTTCATTAACTTTCCAAAGAATTGTAGATAAATTTAAGTTTTATGAATATAAACACTCATCTCTAAAATGTGGAATGATTTATCAGAAAGAGTCAGAGAGCTTTATCATGGGAGGGTCATTTAAATTATCTTCAGTATAAAAATTGCCTTTAATTTTTTTTTAAATCTATAGGAATCCAGGTAAATAGTCAGTTTCAGCAAGAATTTCCCAGCCTGCAGGCAGCTGGGGATCAGGAAAAAAAAGAAAAGGAAGCAAATGATGACAACTATGGACCTGGACCCAGTTTACGCCCACCAAGTAAGAGTACTTTCTCTTTCATAAAGGCACAGAGGGAGATTGTATTTGTGATTTAACTTGCTGCTTGCTTTTGTATATGTCTAGTTTGAAAAGGCAGACTAGTACTATTGCTAACTTGCTGTTCAAGTATGACTTTTGCACCAGCAGTATCACTATAACTTGAGAACTTATTAGACATATACTATAATACTTTAATCTTGGACCTAACTAACATCCAGCCCACTAAATCAAGATTTGGAGTTTAACAAGACGCACAGGTGTCTTACATGCCTTAATAGTTGGACCTTTTTACAGTAGTAAAAGTTTCTGAGCAAACTTTCATAATATACAACTATCTGTTTCTAAACTGTTTACATTTATTTATTACCGTATTGATGTTTAGTGATTCATTGCTTTCTGAACTCAAAACTGAGAAAACAAATCATTTTGGATAATGAGGGAGACTTTATGTAAAAATAGCATAAAATGTTCTTATAATGTGTTATTAATGTGGTTTCATATTATCTTTATGAAATAATCTTAAAAGATCTTATAGGGAGATTTTCTCTATGACAATAATGTTTATAAATTCATATTTCTAATGGCCTAACACATTTAACATGGGGGGGGCATTTCTTTTTCAGATCTGAATAAATCTGAGTCATTTTTATTTTTTGATCATCTTAATGTGGTTGTCCACATCTAGTCCATTTTAGGAATAAATGTGTCAGCTCTGCTATTTTCTTGTTCAGTTGAAATTTTGTCAGTTATTTACTGCTGCATAACAAATTTGACAACATAAAACAGCAAACTGAAACTGCACTTAACAATCTCCCAGGGTGTCTGAAGGTTAAGAATCCATGATTAGCTTAGCTAGGGGTTCTGGCTATGTGACTTTCTCACAAGGCTACAGTGGAGCTCTCATCTGATACTGACTCAACTAGGGCTATACTTCCAAACTCATTTTTGTAGCTGTAGTATGTTGGCCTCTCACTGGAGCTGCTCATTACATGGCTTCCCTACAATAAATAACGAGAGACAGGTAGCTATCCCCCACCCATGACAAAAGCCCCCCCAGCCTTTCATAACCTAATTTTAAAAGGGACATGCTTGTCTGCCATATTCTACAGATTTCACAGACAACCCTGGCACACTGTGAGACATACAGGTTATGAATACCAGAAGGTCAAGACCATTCAGGCCTTCTTGGACACTGGTTATCACAAACCACTTAGCTATTTTATTTGCTTAAATGTAGTTGAACCAGATAATGTCACTAAATCTGCTTACCTGGGTATATGTAACTAGCAAGAATAGTCTAAAAACAAACATCAGAACATCACCATGAGCCCTTCTAGATTGGAGAACTCTGAATTTCTCTCCCTCAGGAAACCTCAGATGTATCTTACCTTGAAACATGACTGCTGATCAAATGAGAACAGTGATTTTACACTCTCCATAAAATGTTGATAAAGCTTCATATAGAATTTCTAATATTACACCCAGCCCCCAAGTACATTCTCTGTGCTTTGGAAGCCATTGCTATAGACTACCTGAACACTTCTGTGCTCTTTTGCTGTGCCTGCTTGCTTACATTTTCTTGAAATGTTCCTGGTTGGGTTTTACTTGGTTTCATTTTCAGATTTTTGTCCTTTTTTCTTTCTTCTCTCTGTACCAGATGTTGCTTGTTGGAGAGATGGTGGTAAGTCTGCTGGCTCACCTTCTTCATCTGACCAAGATGAAAAGCTGTCTGGCCAGGAAGAAAGCACAGCTGGAACATCAGAGCAAAATGATATCCTCAAAGTGGTAGAGAAGAGGATAGCTTGTGGCCCTCCACAGGCTAAACTGAATGGACAGCAGACTGCCCTGGCTTCCCAATACAGAGCTATGATGCCTCCTTATGTGAGTATTATTCAGGAACAAACAAGCAGTCAAATATGAGGTTTTTGATCTGGGGTCCCAGGAGAGAATTGGAATGGGGAAAAGTTTAGTTCTTTATTTTCATTACTATCTAAATAAAAATGAATTTTTTTTAATATGACTATAAGAAATAACAGTACTCAAGTGTCTTTAATAGGGATTATAGATGTTTTCTTACCATGTTACATTCAGCATTTCCTTAAAATAATTATTAGACCTATGGATAGACCCACTTGTTATTAATTTTTTAAATTTTTTATTATGGAAAATTTTAAACATCTACAAAGTAAAGAATAATAGTACAGTGAATGCACCTCTTTTCCCACCCATTTGGATTACTAAAATAAATCTAAGACATATCATTTGTAAATATTTTAAGTTGTAGTTTAAGAGATATAGACTTGGGAAAAAATTCCCAATGCCAGTAGCATACCTAAAAAGAAAATAATTTTTTTAATATTCTCAGATAATATGTCAGTATTTCAGTTTCTTTGCCAGGTTTTGTGTCATTTAGGATCCAGGCAATGACCATCCCTTGAGATTGGTTCAAATTTCTCTTAAGAATCTTATTCCATCTCTTTTCTTTGGAGGTTAACTGTCATAATTTGTTAACCTGTGAAGTTTCTCAGAGTCTGGATTTTGTTGATTCCATCTTTGTAGTTTCATTTCACATAAACATATACTCCTGACTCCTGCATTTTCTATAAACTATGAGATTCCGTGGCCCTTATTCTTTTGTTTGCTGTCAGCCTGCATTTTCCAGAAGACCCATTACTTTCATGAGGAGGAAAAATCTAGGTCATATGTATTTAGTTTGTGGCTTTTAACTCCTAAGTACTCTGGATCTAAGCATCTATCGCATTTTCTAGTCCTTCATTGAATTGATACTACATTTTTAACCATTCTACAGTAATGGAAATACATAGTTAAGTACAATTGCTTGTTAAATATTCTAAAAAGTTTGAGAGTATGATCACCTCCAACAGTATATTTATTAACTTCACATAGAAGTATGATGTAACCAGAAATTCTCTGGAGTATTTCCCAAACAAAAAGCCTCCCCAGCAGTTTCAGCTGCCACTTAACTTAACTTTTCTTCATCCCTACTTAGGAGAAATTTCTTCTTTAGTGGCATAATCATATAGACATAGCCTTTCTTCAAGTAGAAAGTAATTTTCTCATCTAACACACTTTTTTTTTTTTAGAAAAACTAATCTTGTATTTCAGGATACAAATTATGTGTTTAAGGTAATACAGTTTCATATTATTTACATAATTTGACCTAGATAAGAACAAATAGTAAATAATCAGGCACTCTTTGACACTTCTTCCTTTCCAAATCATAAGATTAATCCCTTGAAGTCTTTTGTCTTTATAATCTTTTTTTTGGGAGACAGAGCCTCAAGCTGTTGCCCTGGGTAGAGTGCGGTGGCATCACAGCTTACAGCAATCTCCAAGTCCTGGGCTTAAGCGATTGTCTTGCCTCATTATCCCAAGGAGCTGGGACGACAGGCGCCTGCCACAACGCCCAGCTATTTTTGTGTAGTTGTCATTGTTGTTTGGCAGGCCCAGCCTGTATTCAAACCCACCAGCTCTGGTGTATGTGGCTGGCGCCTTAGCATCTAGAGCAACAGGCACCAAGCCTATAATCTGTCTTAATGTTTCTCCCTGTTTTACTTCTCAAAGCTAAGTTCCCACAAAGAACATTTTAACTTGGTCTGTTTGGACCACCGTTTATAATTATTATCTGTGCAGTAATTTGAGAATCCACCTATCCATAGAAAATCTCCAAGTAGCTCTTCTTCCTCCCTCCCTTCCTTGGGTTGTGGACTATCCTTTAATTTTATCTGAACTGAGTTCTCTTTATCATCAAATCTGCCTCTAATTAGTCTATTGTTTTTAGATGAAGGCTTAACATTATTTGCCTTTCTCTTATTCCCACTTGTTTAAGGCTTTGCAGTTTTCCAGGGTGCATGTGTATACATAAGTTGTCATTGTATAATCATTGTTATATAATTTTATTAAGACACAGAAGTTCTTTATAGCATGTACCTCTGTTACCTCTATTTATAAAGACTTGGTGGAGGCAGTGTCTTATAATGGCTTGATATTGGGAGTCAATAATCTATGCTAGTAGATAAAATTCATTATTAGTGGTCTGTTCATTTTAATTATACCTTCTATAATTTCTAATTTCAAGCCTCGGCCTCAAACTGATTTTTTATTGCTGTTTTATAAGTGAGTTGTTAAATTTATCAAAAAAACTTTTTATTTCCTTCCTTCAGATGTTTCAGCAGTATCCGAGGATGGCATATCCTCCTCTGCATGGTCCCATGAGATTCCCACCTTCCTTATCTGAAACAAACAAGTAAGACTATGAGATGGTTGCCTTTTGCAAGGAGTATGTATGCTAAGATTTCCTGAAGGTTAAATGGACTGTGGTAAAAGGACAACTGCCACTAAATAACTAGGTCTTATGAGACACAAGAAAAAATACTTTATTCCTTTAAAAATTTAAATTGACACAAAATTCTAAAAACCAAAAACCGGGTGCCTATGGCTCAGTGGGTAGGGTGCTGGCCCCAGATACTGAGGGTGGCAGGTTCAAACCCAGCCCCTGGCCAAACTGCAACCAAAACATAGCCAGGCATTGTGGTGGGCGCCTGTAGTCCCAGCTTCTTGGGAGGTGAGGCAGGAGAATCTCCTAGGCCTAGGAGTTGGAAGTTGCTGTGAACGTGTGACACCACAGCACTTTACCAAGAGCGAGCGATAAAGTGAGACTCTGTCTCTACAAAAAAAAAACCTGAAAACCATAATCCTAAAATCAGCAACATTTGTTTCTTCTTCCTTTTATATTAATGACTTTTCACTCTTGTTCTCTTTCTCATTGTCAATGTGAAACTTCAGCATCCTCTTGAATGTTTTTTGTTTTTTGGTTTCTTTTCTTTTTTTTTTTTTGTGAGACAGAGTCTCGCTATTTCACCCTTGGTAGAGTGCTGTGGCATCACAGCTCACAGCAACCTCAAACTCCTGGGCTCACACAATTCTCTTGCCTCAGCCTCCCTAGTAATCTGGGACCACAGGCTCCTGCCACAAGGCCTGGCTATTTTTTGTTGCAGTTACCGTTGTTTAGGTGGCCCCGGCCAGTTTCAAATCCGCCAATCTCAGTGTATCTGGCTGGTGCCTTGACAATGTGCTATGGGCGCTGAGCCAGATGTTTTTTATTAAAGTTATATATTTTGAGATTAGTTTGACCATAAAATTGGGATTATCATATGGGGGGAAAAGTGAAGCTTCAGCTTTTATTCGATAATTTTAGTTATATTGATAGTTTCTGTTAATATGAATTACAAATTATGATATAGATTTAGGGTTATATCAACACTAGGTCACAAACTCGTCTCATTCATTGATATCCCCTGAAACCATACAGAAATTGTCTTTTATGTATATATAAAAAAATTAATTTACATATGCATTACTTATTTCATGTTATTCTTTAGCATGTTTGTTTTATTTTAAATATTTGAGAATTTCTTTAAAAAAACTTTTCACCTATTAAATACACAAGAGGTATGTATTGTCCTATAATTGTGTGTCAGTATTAATTTTTTCATACACAGGTCACTGTAAAACATTTTGCATGTCTTGGCATACAGAACACTACATCTTAAATTGAAACAGGTGGCACCCATAGCTCTGTGGGCAGGGTAATGACCATATACACCGAGGCTGGTGGGTCTGAACCCAGCCTGGGCCAGCTAAAAAAAAAAAAAACAGTAATAACAACTGCAACAAAAAAAATAGCCAGGCATTATGGCAGGCACCTGTAATCCCGGCTACTTGGGAGGCTGAGGCAAGAGAATCACTTGAGCTGAAGCGTTTGAGGTTGCTGTGAGCTGTGATGCTACAGCACTCTAACCAAGGCGACAGCTTGAGCCTCTGTCTTAAAAAAAGAGAGAGAGAGAAACAAAATAAATTGCAGTCTCTTTTTTTTATTATTATTTTTATTAAATTATAGAAGTGTACATTAATATCATGGGGTACAGTGTTCTGTTTCTGTATATAATTTGAAATACTTTCATCCAACTGGTTAACATAGCCTTCCTGTCTTTTTCTTATTGTGTTAAGACATTTATAGTCTACATTTAGAGAGATTCACATGTACCGTTACAGAATGAACCATAGGTGTGATCCTCCATCCACCCTCCCCCCCTCCCCTAAATTGCAATCTCTTAATACTGTCCTAATTTAGTGTCATTAAAACTTTCTTTTCCTACCTCAACCTCCCCTTCCTTAGAGGCCTTCGAGGAAGAGGACCACCTCCTTCATGGGCCTCTGAGCCTGAACGCCCATCTATCCTGAGTGCATCAGAACTGAAGGAGCTTGATAAATTTGATAACCTGGATGCTGAAGCTGATGAAGGTTGGGCAGGTAAGGGGCAAAATAAGTTACATGCTTTTAAGTTGTGAGATGCTTTTAAGCGGTTAGTCTGAATTTTCCTTAATTTAATAGGTGCTCAGATGGAAGTAGACTATACGGAACAGCTGAATTTCAGTGATGATGATGAGCAGGGAAGTAGTAGTCCTAAAGAAAACAGCAGGTAAGTTGTGATATCTTCTACTACTAACAGCATGAATTTGTTGAGAGAACGTAATTTATGTAGAAGTTAATTATTAAGAGAAATTTGTTTATTATTTATAGAATTTCTCCATTCTCTAAGAAGTTTTGCAAGGAGAGTAATTAATGAGTCAAGTTAGTACAGTATAGCTAGGCAAGGAATTAAGATTTTATGTTTCTCAAGAAGGTACATTTAAATAAACAGTGTTGAGATGCTTAGCATTTAATTGAAGATATTTTGAGAGTTAGTGTTTGACTGTGTTAAATTACTACTTACTCGCCTCGGCGCCTGTGGCTCAATTGGCTAAGGCGCCAGCCACGTACACCTAAGGTGGCGGGTTCGAATCCCCAGCCCGGGGCCTGCCAAACAACAATAATGGCTGCAACCAAAAAATGGCCGGGCATTGTGGTGGGTGCCTGTGTCCCAGCTACTTGGGAGGTGGAGACAGGAGACTTGCTTGAGCCCAGGGGGATAGCTTGAGGCTCCGTCTCAAAAAAAAAAAAAAAAAATTACTACTTACTCAACCAGATTCATATTGACAAATTAGAGAATAATTCCTTAGGTTACCACAGTTGCTTCAAGTCTTTGATTTTTTTTTTTTTTAAACTTAGCAAGCAACATTAGGATCTTGGAAATGGAAGCTTTTTATCACTTTCCTATCTTCTGGAATATAGGAACATCAGTCAGGAATATAATACGGGTTATTATTATAAAAGTTGAGCTTTTAAAATACTCAGAAGTTTCCATGTACATCTTGGTGTAACTTCTCAGTCACAGCATTGTGATATGATATATGTGATCATTTGTGAGATCCCTGTGACTTGTAAACATGCTATAGGTTTATTATATAAAGAATAAATTAGAATACAGTTACACAGTATTTCTAGTATTACTCTGGAAGTGGATTAGAATCTGGATTAGACTTCTTGGATGGAGGAGATAGAAAATGATAGGTTCTATTTTTTTGTCAGGTTTTGTGTCACATGTGAGTGTCCAGGTTTGACATCTACTGTGTTGACGTTAATGCCTTGTGATGACATCCTAGATAAGCGCAATCCCTACTCATTGAACATGCAGACTGTATATTTATTGAATAAACAAATTAGCACTAAGTCACAAGCCCATCTCATTCCCTGATATATTTTTCCCCCTGAAACCATTTAAAAGTAAGTTGTTTTTTGTTTTTTTAGTAGAGACAGTACATGTATTTATGATACAGTCTGTCCATTTTACTTTTATTACCTCCTCTGCATTTTGATTCTTCAGTGAGGATCAAGTTTCAAAAGCCCCAGAAAACACTGAAAACCAAAAAGAAGCAGATGAAGCTTGCAGCACTAAATCATCTCAAGTATCTGCCCAGGCACCAGTGACAAAAGGCCCCTATGGGAAAGGACCATCATTTAATCAGGTTTGTTGGGCTCGTGGACATTCTTGTCATTGTGGATACATACTATGGATGAAATAATCTGATGAATAGAAGGGGACTTCAAGAAAAGGGAATGTGTATTTTGTTTGAATGCCCTGTATCTACATCATGGCATTTGTTGCACATTAACAGGACTTAGTATCGTAACTAAAAATACCAAGAAAAAAAAAGTTTCCCCTCCCCCCTGTGATATATCTCAGTTATAGTAAAATGGAAGGATGAATTTGTTTTTCCCAAATAAAAGGGACATTTCTGAAGTTTGTACATTATGGTTAACAAATACATTGGAATACAAGTGCTAGTCAGTCTTGGTGCATATAGTGATCAATGATGCCTAAGCATTCTAAATCACTTTGAAGAACATTATGAAGGGAAATATGTGAGCAACATAAATACTTGATCCCACTTCTGAGATGGTAAACAGTAGCAAGAACTGATTATAAACTGGGAAATTAAAAGGGCTATTTTCAAGAGAGTCCATTTAACTCTGTTAAGGAATCAGTGTTGGCAGCTTGTATTTGTTGAATTCATACTTAATAGTTGAACGAATTTGTCTCTTCAGAGAGCTGAAAGGAGGACTTTAACTGTCTCTTTGAAAGAAAAGTATACTCATAATCTCAGTTGCAATACAGTGTGATAAGTGATATGATAAGAGGGCACATAATTGAGTCCTCAGGGAAGTCAGTTAAGGCAAAATGCTTTGCCAAAGACTGAGACTCAAGCTAATTCTTAAAGAAGCAGCACTTTGCTGTTAAGTATAAAGAAGAGGGCTCGGCGTCCGTACCTCAGTGGCTATGGTGCCAGCCACATACATTAGGGCTGGTAGGTTCAAACCTAGCCTGTGCCAGCTAAACAACAATAACCACTATAACAACTACAAAAAAATAGCCGAGTGTTGTGGCAGGCACCTGTTGTCCCAGCTACCTGAGAGGCTGAGGCAAAAGAATCACTTGAGCCCAAGGGTTTGCAGTTGCTATGAGCTGTGACACCATGTCACTCTACTGAGGGTGACATAATGAGACTGTGTCTCAAAAAAAAAAAAAAATGTGTAGGCTAGGCACCTGTGGCTCAAGCAGCTACGGCACCAGCTACATACACCTGAGCTGGTGGTTCGAATCCAGCCCAGGCCCATCAAACAATGACAACTGCCACCAGAAAATAGCTGGGCATCATGGCAGGCGCCTGTAGTCCCAGCTACTTGGGAGGCAGAGGCAGGAGAAGAGGTTGCTATGAAATGTGATGCCCCGGCACTCTACCCAGGGCCACAGCTTGGCGCTCTGTCTCAAAAAAAAAAAAAAAAAAGTAAGGAAGAGCTCTATTCTGAGCAGCAGGAACATGTACAGAGTAGAGAAGTATAAGAAAGTGTGGCATATTGAAGAAACACTAAGTAACTTAATAATGGGACAAAGGAAGAGACCTATGTAATAACCTCTTGTTTAAAATATGTACAATATAAGGAAGGGACTTTACATTTTATTCTTAGGCATTGATGAGCCATTGAATAATAAATTTATGGATCCTGACAAATAATTTTTCAAATAATATTTTAATAGAATTCTTTTCTGTGACTCTTTGCTTATTGTCATAAGGGGCAATGACATTTTCTTTCTTCATGAAAGAATAGAGGAATACCTAGGACATGTGTTAATGTCTGTTTTTTTGGTGTGACAGTGGTGCATATATTAGTAAGTGAATGTTCTATATATGCTGTTGTTTCTTTTGTTTCTAAAGAGACAAAGCCTGGCTCTGTCACCCAGGCTGGACTACAATGGCACAATCATAGCTCCGTGAAGACGTGAATTCTTGGGCTCAGGCAATCCTCCCACCTCTTGAGCAGCTGAGACTATAGGTGTGCACCACCGCACACAGCTAATCTCTGTAAGATATTCATACAGATGGGGTCTCGCTGTGTAACCCAAGCTGAGCTCAAACTGGCCTCATTAATTCTTCCACTGTGGCCTCCCAGAGTACTGGAATTACAGGTGTGATCCATCATACCCGGCCTCCAATAGATGTTTCTTTTCTGTTTTTAAAGATAAATCTCATTATTTTTAGTTCACCATTAAGAAAAAAATATTCCAGGAAAAGAATTGTGCTTATGTAAATAAAATTTAGTTACTAGAGGTACCTTTATCCAGTAAGGTTTTCTGGGTCAGAATTCCAAAATTGCCATACCAAAATTCTACTGATTGCAAAGTACATTTGAAATTCTGACAGTATCAAGATGGCAGAGTGATTCTTTTTTCAAAGAGAGTCTCACTCTGTGCCCTGGCTAGAGTGTCTCGGTGTCATACCTCACCGCAACCTAAAGCTCTTGGGTTCAGGCAATCTTCTTGCCTCAGCTTCCCAAGTACCTGGACCTACAGGTGCCTACCACAATGCCCAGCTAGTTTTTCTATTTTACTAGAGACGGGGTCTCCCTTTTGTTTAGGCTGGTCTTAAAGTTCTAAGCTTAAGCAGCCTACCCACGTTGACCTCCCAGAGTGCTAGGATTGCAGGGAGTGTTGTGCTCTTATTAAGAGAAATGGACAAAGATGATTTACCTTAAGCCAGCAGTTCTCAACCTCCGGGTTGCAACCCACAGAAACTGTATTAAAGGGTCACGGCATTAGGAAGGTTGAGACTACTGCTTTAAGCATTCTTGGAGTTTCATTAACAAAATGAGTACATTCAGAAATACTTCCAATGCATATCTTATTCTTATCTGATTATTTTTTAACAATCCTTTCTTTGTAATAGGAACGCGGACCGTCTTCACATCTGCCACCACCTCCAAAGTTGCTTGCACAGCAGGTAAATTTTAGCTAAATACTGGTTTATGGTGTATATGTTTTGAGTTTTTTCTTCTGATAGAAAGACACCAAATGTTTATTTATAACTTGTATGAAACAGTTAACAACTTTACCTTGTGGTTTCTTCCTGTTCCTTCACAGTTGGTAAGTGTGCTCCATATTTTACTAATAAAATGGAAACCACCTGGGAGAGAACTGTTTTCCTCGTTTCATTGCCCATAGCCTCTGACATCTTTCCTGGTGTCCGTGCTGCTAAAGACAGCCTTTGCTTGTTGCCTGGATTCCATTCTGTCACCCAGCAAAATATTATTTCCCTTGTCTGATGAAAACAAACCAAAAAACTGCACCAAACCCTCCTTAACACCTGCCTTACCTCCCATCCCTCCACAGTGTCTGCTGTTTTTCTCTTCTCCATCACAGTAAAATTACCAACTATCTGTACTTACTGACTTTGTTGTTTATTTTCTCATTAATAATAATAATATGGTGCAAACTATAACACACACCTCCTACGTACGCCATATACACATGGTTGTTCTCCTGTCTTACACATCTCATATAATGCATTATCATTCATATATTTGTTTAGACTTAAACCTAGACGTTACTCTTGATTCTTCTATTTTACCCTCTATGCAGCTTTGTCCATCAGCAAATTATGTCACCTTTATCTTTAAAATAAATTCATACACTGATTACTTGCTGTCACCTATTATTTGTGTAGTTTGGGGGGACAGGGATTTTTTTTTTGTTTGTTTTTTGAGAAAGAGTCTTGCTATCTTGTCCAGAATGGTCTTGAACTACTGGGTTCAAGCAGTCCTTCCACATCAGCTTCCCCAATACCGGATTATAGTGTGTGCCACTGTGCACAGCTATTACAGCAGGTTCTTAACAGAACTTGCTTTCCTTTTGTACTGCCTGCTCACCTCACCTGTCACCTTTACCCCGAATTTTCCTGTGATAGATGTAGCCTTTTTTTTTTTTTTTTTTTTTTGAGACAGAGCCTCAAGCTGTCCTCCTGGGTAGAGTGCTATGGCATCACAGCTCACAGCAACCTCCAACTCCTGGGCTCAAGCGAGTCTCTTGCCTCCACCTCCCAGGTAGCTAGGACCACAGGTGCCCGCCACAACACCTGGCTATTTTTTTGGTTGCAGCCGTCATTGTTGTTTGGCAGGCCAGGGCTGAATTTGAACCCACCAGCTCAGGTGTATATGGCTGGCTCCTTAGCCACTTGAGCCACAGGTGCCGAGCCAGCAGTAGGCTTTGTAAAAATTATATATTAGGTCAGTCATTCCTGTTCAAGTCCGTCCAGTGAACTTTCACGTCTGTATCTACTTTTCTGGTTTGATTACTATTTCCTTCTGCTCTCCCCATAAAAGCAGTATTGCTGCTTTTTAATGTCCTTCTTAAGAATTTTTGACTTGCTCTTACAATTCTAATCAGAAGACTCTTTCTTGAGATTGTCGTTATGGTTAAGGTCTTCACAGGACTTATTTTATCACCCTGCCAAGATAACTACTCTTACCACAGCCAGTACTATCTTCTCCACCAGCTCTTCTCCTAATAACAGAAAGCTCTTTGCAGCATTTCTGTGTACATGGGAGCTAAAACTAAAGAAGAAAATAGAGAAGATCAAGTCTTTATGAACGTGGGACTAATAAAAATTTCTTACCTCCAACCTAGGGCATGTTTTTAAAAAGAAGAGACAGTTATCAATTAGATTTTCAAAAACATCTACCCAAAACAAAGATGTCACAGAAAAAATATTTCTAATATCTCTGACAAAATACTTGTGTCTCAGCTATCTTTAAAACCTGGTGCAGCGCCTGTGACTCAGCAGGTAGGGCACCAGCCCCATATACCAAGGGTGGCAAGTTCAAACCCAGCCCCAGCCAAACTGGAATAAAAAATAGCTGGGTGTTGTGGTAGGTGCCTGTAGTCCCAGCTGCTGGGAGTGGGGGGTGGGGTCTGAGGCAAGAGAATCGCCTAAGCCCAGGAGTTGGAGGTTGCTGTGAGCTGTGACGCAACAGCACTCTACTGAGGGTGATGGGATGAGACCCTGTCTCAAAAACAAACAAAAAAAGCCCAAAACCTTACTACTCAATAATATGAAAAATAGCACAATAAAGAAATGTGAATATTTACTTTACAAAAGTAAATGTACAGTTGGCCAGCAAACATTTCAAAAGATGGTAAGTATCTTTTTTTTTAAGAGATAGAGTCTCACTTTATCACCCTCGATAAATAAGGTTCTTTTATGTATTTTGGTTTTTCAACTTGTCTTTTAGTTGTAGATGAAGAAATTTAGCAACAGAGATATAGTGGTTTGTATAAGACAGCACTCTTAGTAAATAATAGTCATCATTCATTTTATTCTTCCTCCTTCTCCATGCCTATGATTCCTAGTGTTAGTTAGAAACAGTTCTTATACTCATGTGAAAACTTGTCTTAATGTTTCAGCATCCACCTCCTGATCGACAAGCTGTACCTGGAAGGCCAGGCCCCTTTCCCCCCAAGCAGCAAGTACCTGATGAAGATGAAATATGGAAACAGCGACGAAGACAACAGTCAGAAATTTCCGCAGCAGTGGAGCGAGCCCGTAAACGGCGTGAAGAGGAAGAGCGAAGAATGGAGGAACAAAGGAAGGCAGCATGTGCAGAGAAGCTGAAACGGCTAGATGAGAAACTTGGCATCTTGGAGAAACAACCCTCTCCAGAGGAAATTAGAGAGAGGGAGCGAGAGAAAGAGCAGGAGCGGCAGAAAGAACTTGAGAAACAGCAGGAACAGGAGCGAGAGAAGGAGAGGGAAAGAGAAAGAGAGAGAAAACAGGAAAAGGAGAAAGAGCTGGAGAAGGAGCAGGAAAAACAAAAAGAAATGGAGAAGGAAAGAAAGCAAGAGAAAGAACTAGAACGGCAGAGGGAAAAGGAAAAACAGCTACAAAACATGAAAGAACAAGAAAAGGAATGCGAGCTGGAGAAGGAACGCGAAAAAGTGGAGGAAAAAATAGAACACAAAGAACCTACTATAGAGCCTGTGGTAGAAAAACAAGAAAGCGAAAACAACTGTAATAAAGGTAGGATAGTCTTACTCATTCTTGTGCAAACTTTGCAAAGGGCTTCAGGTTTATTACAGTGTTGGTGCTTTTTTTTTTTTTTGAGACAGAGTCTGATTTTGTCCCCCTCAGTAGAGTGCCGGAATGTCATAGCTCTCAGCACCCTCCAACTCTTAGGCGTAAGCTATTCTCTTGCCTCAGCCTCCCAAGTAGCTGGGACAGATGCCCGCCACAACTCCTGGCTATTTTTTTTCTTCAGTGGAGTTGTCATTGTTTAGCTGGCCCGGGTGGGTTCGAATCCACCACCCTTGGTGTATGTGGCTGGCGCCTTTGTGCTACGGGCACAGAGCCAAGTGCTTCTGTATTTTTAGTATATATAATCAAAATAGAAGTGATTATTTTAAGATAGCATTTGCAGTAAAAGGGGGGGTAATGGGGATGGATTGAGCCATGTTTTTTTTTTTTTTTTTTGAGACAGAGCATCAAGCTGTCACCCTGGGTAGAGTGCTGTGGCATCACAGCTACAGCAACCTCCAACTCCGGGGCTCAAGCGATTCTCTTGCCTCAGCCTCCCAAGTAGCTTGGACTATAGGCACCTGCCAAAACGCTTGGCTATTTTTTGGTTGTAGTTGTCATTGTTTGGCAGACCCGGGCTGGATTTGAACCCGCCACCTCTGATGTATGTGCCTGGCGCGCGCCTTAGCCGCTTGAGCTACAGTCACCGAGCCAATTATACTTTTTTTTTTTAAAAGTCTTTTTCTAGATGAAGTGAACTTTTTTGTTGTTCTTCAAGTTGGCTTATCGAGTGATTATTACAGAAAGTTCAGTTTTAATACAAAGCTTGAGTAAAAGTAGAAATGTAATTTTATATTCTGATTTAGAAATACTGTAACTTTTTAAACCTCACTTCACTGCTCTTTTCTACGAGAACTTGCTGCTTGAAATTTTCATAAACTTTATTATTATTATTATTTGCACTTTTTGGCTGGGGCCTGGTTTGAACCTTCCACCTCCAGTATACGGGGCCACTGCCCTACTACTTGAGCTATAGGCGCCACCCATAAATTTTATTTTTTTGAAGTAAAGTTTTTATATTCAAGGTTACCATCAAACTTGGTTCTATGTTTTTTTTTTTTGAGACAGAGTCTTACTATGTTGCCCTTGGGACGAGTGCTGTGGTGTCACAGCTCACAGCAACCTCTTAATTCTTGGGCTTAAGCAATTTTCTTGCTCACCATCCCAAGTAGCTGAGACTGCAGGCCCCCACAGCACCTGACTAGTTTTTTTATTGTTGTTATTGCAGTTGTCATTGTTGTTTAGCTGGTCTGGGCTGGGTTCGAATCTGCCAGCCCAATGTGGTTGGCGCTGTAACCACTGTGCTATGGGCGCTGAGCCTCAAACTTGGTTCTTAATATAACTGTTAAAGAGTATGTTGATTGGGCACAGTGGCTCCCACCTAGCATTATGGCAAGGCAGGAGGGTGGCTTGAGACCAGGAGTTCAAGAGCAACCTGAGTCCTATAGCAAGACCTTGTCACTACCAAAAAATAGAAAAAATTAATTGGGCATGGTGGCACACACTTGTAGGCTCTGCTCCTTGAAAGCTGAGGTAGGAGGATTCTTTGAATACAGGAGGTTATGATAGCCGGGGCAACAGAAAAAGACCCTATCTCAAAAAAAAGTATGTTACCTCTTTTTTAATGAAATAGGCCCATATGGATCATTTGTTTAGTTAAGAATCAGATTTCATAACTTTATATTAACCAATGTAGAGAGACTTTTATGTTGATAGTGGCTTTTATTAAATGTAATTTCTTAAGACAGTTGTTTATAATAACAGAGAAAGTAAGATAAAATTGTTCACAAAAGAAATTAAAAACCTTGCATCTTGATGAGTGTTAAAAGAGGTCAGTGAGCCCTAGGGGATCTGATTGACCAGCAGTTAATAAGAAGACTATAGGTAAGAAATGTAAGGAAATTCATACTTTTTATCTTTTTTTTTTTTTTTTTTTTATTGAATGGTAACTATGTACATAAATGCACCTCTGGGGCACAGTGTGGGGTTTTCACACACAATCCAAAACACTTCCATCAAATTGGTTAACATAGCCTTCATGTCATTTTCTTAGTTATTATTTTAAAACATTCACATTCTGCTCTTAGAAAGATTCACTTGTACCCTTATAAAATAAACCTCAGAAGTGATCCCTCCAATCCCCCTCCCTCCACCCATTCCTCCCTCCTCTCTCCTTCCCCTCTCCCTGTATTCTTAGGTTGTTATTAGGTTATAGCTTTCATATTAAAGGTATAAATTAGTTTTATAATGGGGTGTGTACATTGTTACTTTTTCTGCCATTCTTGTGATATACTTTTTATCTTAATGCTGCCACTGAATACATGTGTTGACTCTTTTACTGGTGACTATATGTAAGTAACTTAATTCTTTTTTTTTTTTTTTAATAATAGTTACTTATTGGTACTTTTATGTTCATTCACATTTTATATGTTCCATGGTGATTTAATTTTAGTGAAGTTTTTCTTTTCTTTTTTTTTTTTCTTTTTTTTTTTGGACAGTTTCATTTGTCGCCCTCAGTTGAGTGCCATGGTGTCATAGCTCACAGTAGCCTCAAATTCTGGGGCTCACATAATTCTCTTGCCTCAGTCTCCCAAGTAGCTGGGACTACAGGGACCCGTCACAATGCCTGGCTATTTTTAGAAGTGAAATCTCACACCCTCTCAGGCTGGTCATGAACCTATGGACTTAGGCAGTCTACCCACCTTGGCCACCCAGAATGCTAGGATTACAGGTGTGAGCCACTGCCCCCAGCCTTAGCTAGGTTTTTCAGTGGGTTGTATCTATATGTTCACTCTCTCTATTTTTTGGTTCTGACCCATGATTTTTAACTCAGAGTCTTCATGGCTCTCTTTTCCCACCAATATTTTACTTTGCATTTTATAATATTCTTAACATTGAATATAATGCAAGCAATTAAAAAATGTGGTTTGTGTTTCTTAGGCATGCATTCTTACATTGGCAAAATAAACTTTATTGTAAACTGCATCCCTAGTCTAAGAAAAGAATTTGTAACAGGTACGACTTTATAATTGTGAGAAATAACAATGCAATATAATGAATATGACTGGTTTTTGGCATAAAAGCAGTTCTCTTGTTGATACGGCATATTGGCACCCTTTCTGTAGAATACTATAATAACATATATATATGTGAAGATAGCTGGTGATGACCTGTTTTTAAGATTTAAGCACATTAGTTTCTTTATAGGGAATAGTCCTTTAATCCAATCAGTAAATAACCAGTGGGCTTATTTTTAAGTATTTATAGGCCATTTGTGTTTTCACGTAGGTTCTAGTGCACCACAAATTAATATTAACAGTTACAGTGATATTTTATTGAAACAAATGAAAAATAGAGTTTAAAATGCTTTTAATCACCTAACAGTAAATATAGATTTTTTTTTTTTTATGGTGAAGCATTGGGGTCTGTGATGTATCTATCTATATATATATATATATTTTTTTTTTTTTTTTTTTTTTTTTGGAGACAGCCTCAAGCTGTCCCCCGGGGTAGAGTGCTATGGCATAACAGCTCACAGCAACCACCAACTCCAGGCCACAAGCGAGTCTCCTGCTTCCACCTCCCAAGTAGTTGAGATTACAGGCACCTGCCACAACACCCAGCTATTTTTTGGTTGCAGCCATCATTGTTTTGTGGGCCTGGGCTGGATTCGAACCTGCCAGCTCAGGTGTATGTCAGCTCAGGTGTATGTGGCTGGTGCCTTAGCTGCTTGAGCCACAGGCGCCGAGCCAATGTATCTATATTTTAAGAATTTAGTTTGGGGAGGGGGATTGGAGGGATCACTTCTGAGGTTTATCTTACAAGGGTACAAGTGAATCTTTCTAAGAGTAGAATGTGAACATTTTAAAATAATAACTAAGGAAATGACGTGAAGGCTATGTTAACCAGTTTGAGGGAAGTGTTTCAGACTGTGTGTGAAAACCCCACACTGTACCCCAGAAGTGCGTTAATGTACATAGTTACCATTCAATAAAAAAAAAAAAAGAAAACAAACAAACAAACAAACAAAAAATATGGGAAATGACATGGGCATTGGAAACTTTAATTCTAATATGCAACTAAGGTTAAGAACTACTGGACTATACCTATTCCCTTAAACCTGTCAACTCCTTTTATGTTTCCTCCTGTGGCTAATGGCCTCAACATATACTTAGCAGCCACTCCTCTCACTTCATATACTTCTAAGGAAATGTCTCCTGATTATATCCTTTTATCTTTATTGTCACTTTTATTACCCAGGCTGCAAATCACACCATCTTTTTCTCAGTGTAGGGAGGTATAATTTATATATGATAATACACACAAATTTAAGTATACAACTTGATGAATTTTTGCTTGTAGAACTACCAGGAAAATCATTACACATAGTATTTCTATCATCTTAAAATTTCCCTTGTGATCTTTCTGGTGAATATGCCCCACTTGATCATATTTTTATCATGACTACAGTGTAGGCTTGCCTATTCTTTAACTTTATATAAATTGAATCATTTAGTATGTATCATTCTTTGTTTGGTTTCTTTCATACAACATAAGACTTTTGAGATGCACTCATGTTGTGTAGATATCAATACTTTATTCTTTCTTATTGTTGAGTAATATTACATTATATAAATATACTGCAATTATTTGTCCATTCTTCTGCTGATGGATGCTTGAGTTGTTTTCAGTTTGGGGATACTATGAATAAAGCTTCAATGGACATTCTTGTTCATTACACATGGCACATTCTTGTTTAAGTCATTTTTATGAACATACACCTTGTTTCTCTTGGGTGGTACAAAGAGCAGGCACTGGGACACATAAGAGGCACACATTTAAACAACTGCCTCAACCACAGACCATCCTCTCACTATTAGATCCTCACTACTGGTATGATCCATTGGATATATAAAGATGAGTATTCTAAGCCTCTCCTTGTAACTCAATCATGTTCGCCAGGCAAGGTGGCTGTCACCTGTAATCTTAACACTCTGGGAGGCTAAGGTGGGAGGATTACCTGAACTCAGGAGTTCGAAACCAACCTGAGCAAGAGTGAGATCCCATCTCTACTAAAAAAATAGAAAAACTAGCCAGACATTGTGGTGGGTGCCTGTAGTCCCAGCTACTTGGGAGGCTGAGGCGAGAGGATGGCTTGAGCCCAACAGTCTGAGGTTGCTGCAAGCTATGACACCATAGCCTTCTAACCAGGGTGACAGAGTGAGACTCTGTCTCAAACAAACAAACCAACACAAAACCTCAAACATGTTTGTAATCACCTTTAAAGCCCAAGGTCCTTAGTAAGCACAGAAGACTCTTTTCCCTCCAATCTCTAGTCTCACCTTTCATATTATAACAATAACAAATGTTTGCGGTACCACCTGCCACTGCTTATTTCCCCAATCTTTACTCATACTTTCTCCTTTCTTAGAATACTTGATGCATTTCACTGCCAGGATGAGTAGAAGTACTCATGATTTACCATTATGTCTTCTAGAAAACTTTTCTTAACCCCTGAAGAAACAAAAAATTCTCAAGATACCCTGGGAAATTCTTCATTGTTTATATATATATATTTTTTCTCAGATTATAGTAGTTTACCACAGGGAGCATTGAAAATCAAAAAGCAAAAAACTAAAATTGTTCACAATCCCACTAAAATCGCCCATAATTCCACTGCTCAGAAATAATCATGATCACAATGCCAGGGGCATCAACCTACCAGACTATAGGCTGTACTACAGGGCTATAGTGATGAAAACAACATGGTATTGGCACAAAAATAGAGACATAGACATCTAGAACCAAGTAGAAAACCAGGAAATGAAACTAGCATCTCACAGCCACCTAATCTTTGATAAACCAAAAAAGAACATACACTGGGGAAAGAATCCTTATTCAATAAATGATGCTGGGAGAACTGGATATCCACATCTAAAAGACTGAAACTGGACCCACACCATTCTCCACTCACAAAAATTGATTTAAGATGAATAAAAGACCTAAATTTGGTCACGAAACAATAAAAATTCTCGAAGAAAGTGTGGGGAAAACACTGGAAGCTATCAGCCTGGGGAAGGACTTTATGAGGAAGACTTTCATGGCAATTGCAACAACAACAAAAATAAACAAATGGGACTTAATTAAACTGAAAAGCTTCTGTACAGCTAAGGAGACAACAACCAAAGCAAATAGACAACCTACACAATGGGAAAGGATATTTGCATATTTTGAATTGGACAAAAGCTTGATAACTAGCGTCTATATAGAACTCAAATTAATCAACTTAAAAAGACCTAACAATCCCTTAGATCACTGGGCAAGAGAGATAAATAGAACCTTCTTTAAAGAAGATAGACGAATGGCTAACAAATATATGAAAAAATGCTCAGTGTCCCTAATTATCAGAGAAATGCAAATCAAAACCACCCTGAGATATCATCTAACCCCAGTGAGAATGGCCCACATCACAAAACCTCAAAATTTCACAAGCTGGCATGGATGCAGAGAGGATGGAACACTTATACACTGCCAGCGGGACTGCAAACTAATACAACTCTTTTGGAAGGAAGTATGGAGAATCCTCAAAGAACTCAAACTAGACCTCCCATTTGATCCTGCAATTCCATTACTGGGCTCTACCCAAAAGGCAAAGACTCTTTTTCCCAAAAGGACACTTGCACTATACTATTTATTGCAGCTCATTTTACAATCGCCAAAATGTGGAAACAACCTAAATGCCTGTCATTTAGGCCCATATCCTGTAACCCAGGAATGGATTAACAAGCTGTGGTATATGTATACCATGGGATAATATCCAGCCACTAGAAAAGATGGAGACTTTACATCTTTTGTATTAATCTGAATGGAAGGGGAACTTATTATTCCTAGTAAAGCATCATATAAATGGAGAAGCAAGAATCCTATATACTCAATTATAATATGAGGACAATTAATGACCTAGTACATGGTGTGGGCTAGAGGATGGGGAAAGCAGAGAAAGGGAAGGAGGGAGGGAGTGAGGAGTCATGGGGTGTGCTACACCTTTTGGGAGTGGGACACAAGTATAAGAGATTCTTTACCTAACAAATGCAATCAGTGTAATTTGGCTCTTTTACCCTCAACGAATCCCCAACAATAATAAAAAAAAAACACAAATAATCATGATCACTGTTAACATTTTGGTGTAAAGTCATTTTATTCCCACCACTGGTCCACTTCCAGTGTCTCCAGCTGTGATCACATTAGTTTTCCAAATGGTTTCTCTGTTTTTGCCTGCATCCAGTCTACAGTCAACACAGCTATCAGAGTGAACAGGTTAAAGCCCAAATCAGATCATGTCCCTCTGCTACTGAGAAACTGCCAATGGTTCCCATATCACTCAGAGTAAAATCCTAAGTATTTATAATAGCCTTTAAAACTTCACAGTTCTGTTACTACCCCATCATAAAGGCCAGCCATTTACTTCTCTGACCTCATCACAGAAATAAATTAGCCTTTGATCTTTTTTCTCCTTTGCTGACTTTGTTCCAATGATACTGGTCTCCCTACTGTCTTAAAGCTCATTAGGTTTTACTTCTTGAGATCCTTTGTCCTTTCTGTGGTTCTCTGTGCTTGGAAATTTCTTTTCAAAAATATTTACCTGGTGGTTCCCTCATTTCTTGTAGGTCTTTAACTCAATTGTCATCTTCTGAGTAAAACCTCTCTCATGTGTCGGCACTGAGAGCATCATTCTTAGTGGCTAACCACATTGCTAAAGCTAAGGAGCCCTTTACTGCTGGTGAAGAGCTACATTTTGCCTGCTTCTAAGGACATTTGCCACAAACTTTTAGGAGAGCTGCAGTTCAAAAGGTGGCATGTGTTCCTCCATAGCTTCAAACTACTCAAGTCTTTGAATGATTGCATATCAGGAAAACTGAATTGATCATTTTATGTTGGTACATGCATGAATGGAATATCTGCCATGACTGGATGGCTTTCTGAATTCACTACTTAAGTAAAGGCAGTCGCTTCTCACATAGAATGTGAGTCTATGCTAGCTGGTCAAAAAATGTCACCTGAACTAAACATTTTGCAAGATGTGATTAAAATTATCAACCACATTAAAGTATATGTCCTTAACTCACGTCTGTTTGTGCAGATCCATGAAGAGGCAGATGCAGAGCACACATGTCTTCTACTATACATACAGTGAGAACGCTTTCTAAAAGCAGATCACTGGCCAGAGTTTTTGAGTACAAGAGCCACTGTGGAGATTTCTTTTAGAAAAACAGTCTGAATGGCAGAACATTTCAGTGACTTGCTTACCTGTGTGACACATTCGAGCTGCTCAACAAACACAATCTGTCACTTAAGGGGAGAACAACAACTGTGTTAAAGTAGACAAAGTGGTTGCATTCAAAACCAAACTGAAATTATCAGAGTGATGTGAACACTGGGATTTTTGGCACGTTTCAAAAATTAGCAGAGATTTTGAAAGACACTGAGCCACAACCTTCTTTATCCTAGCTGGTGGTGTATGATCACCTGTCTCAGCTTCCAAAAAAACTTTGAGCATTACTTCTCAACCAGAAAGGACTTCCAAACTAGGAAAGAATAGATCTATGACCCATTTGTGAATAAGCAAGGTGAATCAACTTTGTCCACACTACAAGAGATTAGATTGCTTAAGATTGCAAATGATAGTGGCCTTAAAGGTATTTTTGAGACCATTTCAAATCTCTATACATTCTCAATTAAAATCAAGGTAGAATACCCTGAGACTGGCACAAATGTACTAAAAAGCCCTGCTTCCATTTCTAATATCTTATTTTTGTGAAGCAGGGTTTTTTTTTGTTTGTTTGTTTGTTTGTTTTTTGCAGTGACAACAACTAAAACCAAGTAGACTGAACACAAGCAACACACTTCAGGTGTCAGTATCTCCCATCACTCCCAGATGGGACCATCTAGTTGCAGTAAACCAAACTGAGGGCTCCCAATGATTCTGCATTATTATGAGTTGTATAAGTATTTCATCATATATTACAATGTAACATGTAATGTGCAGAATAAATGTAATGCACCTGAATTATCCTGAAACCATACTCCCTCCTCACCCCAGGTCTATGGGAAAATTGTCTCCCATGAAATCAGTCTCTGGTGTCAAAAAGATTGGGGACTGCTGCTCTACTGTACTTCCTTGGTCTATGTCAGGTGTCCTCAAACTACATCCCATGGGCCACATGCGGCCCACCTAGGACATTTATCCAGCCTGCTGGGTGTTTTTGCCGCTGCTGCCTATCCTGCTTAACAGCCAACTTGTCTCGGGGCCTGCAGTCTGGCCCTCCAACAGTCTGAAGGACAGTGAATTGGTCCCCTGTTTAAAAAGTTTGAGAACTCCTGGAGTAGCATGCTGCTTTGGTTACTATAGCTATATAGTATAATTTGAAGTCAAGTAATATGATTATTCCAGTTTCTTCCTTTTTTTTCTTAGGATGGCTTTGGCTATTCTGGGTCTTTTATGGTTCCATGTAAATTTATGTGAAGAATATGATGGGTATTTTGATAAGGATTGCAGTAAATCTACAGTTTGCTTTGGGCAGTATGAACACTTTGTAACAATATTGATTCTTCCAATCCATGAGTATGGAATGTCTTCTTTTTTGTGTGTACCTTCTTTAATATCTTTCTTCAATGTTTTGTAGTTTTCATACATAAATCGTTCACTTCTTTGGTTAAGTTTGTTTCTAGGTATTTTATTTTTAGCAATTGTAAGTGGATTACTTTCTTGGTTTCCTTTGTATATATATTATTATTATTATTAAATCATAGTTGTGTACATTAATACAGTCATGGGGTACACTGTGCTGTTTTTATATACAATTTGAAATATTTTCATCAAACTGGTTAACATAGCCTTCATGGCATCCTCTTAGTTATTGCATTAAGACATTTATATTCTACATTTAGAAAGATTCACATGTACCCTTATAAGATGAACCACAGGTGCAATCCCACTGGTCACCCTCCCTCTACCTATCCTTCCCCTGCCCTCCCCTCCCTCTCCCCTTTCCCCATATTCTTGGGCTATAAATATTCTTAGCAAAGTATCTCAAGAATGGAAGAAAAAGTATCCAATGTACTCAGCCCTACTATGAAACTAACTTATTGCTTTCATAGGAAAGCTATAACCCAATTGGTTTCCTTTTTAGATTGTTTACTGTTGGCCTAGAGAAATGCTACTGATTTTTGTATGTTGATGTTGTATTGAGAGAACCAGAAAAATGCCATTTTAGGCAGCTCCCACCGTCTTGACAAAATAAGTTTCCGTTTCTGCCAGGTATTTCCCCATAATCGCATGATTTCTACCACCCAATCAGAGCACATCTTGTGATCAGACCACTGGGCCACTAGTGCCCAATCCTGCCCCGCCCCATACTATGATCTTCCCCAAACCCCACCTATGATTCCCAACCCCATAAAACCCCTGCCCCAGAGCTCGTGGCTCTCGGCCAGGATCCACTGCAGTGGAGCCCCCAGGAGTCCAAGCTCGAGCTTGCTGCAATAAAGGCCCTTTTGCTTTTGCATCAGACTCAGCTCCTGGTGGTCTTTGGGAACTACGTGATCTGGGCACAACAGTATCCTACAACTTTATTGAATTTATCACTTCTAAAAGTATTTGAGTAGTCTTTAGGTTTCTCTGGATATAAGATTATATTGTCTACAAAAAAGAATAATTTGACTTCTTCCTTTCCAATTTGGATGGCTTTTCTTTCTTTCTCTTGTCTGTTTGCTCTAGCTAGAATTTCCAGTACTATGTTGAGTAACAGATCTGTTTCACTAAGATCTGGAACAAGACAAGGAAGACTTGTCCCCACTTGTTAAGACTGTTTATTTGAAGGTTTTCTATTTTTCTGATGCCCACTTACTTACCACCCACTTACTGCCCACACTTGTGGGCTTCCTTGTCTTGTTCCATCTTAGTGAAACAGCTTTCAATTTTCTCCATTCAAGAGGACACAAGCTGTGGGTCTGATATATACAGCTTTTATTGTGGTGAGAAAATTTATTCTATACCTAATTCACTGAGAATTTTTATCATGAAGGGATGTCAAGTTTAAGGGAATGCTTTTTCAACATCAATTGAAATGATATGGTTTTTGTCCTTCATTCTATTGATATAATATATTCCATAGATTAATTGGTGTATATTGAACCATCCTCATATGATGAGATAAAGCCCAGTTGATCATGATGAATAATCTTTTTTAAGTGTTAAATTTGGTTTGCTAATTTTGGGGGGTTTTTTTGCATTGAAGTTCATCAGATTTATTGGTTTATAGCTTTCTTTGTTGTTGTCATTGTTGTATTGTTGGTTTTGATATCAGAGTGGTACACGCCTTGTAGAATGAGTTTTAAATTATCTTTTCCTTCTTGAGTTTTTAGAATACTTTATGTAGGACTGGTATTAGTTCTCCTGAAATGCTTTGTATAATTCAGCAGTGAAGCCATTGAGCCCTGATTTTCTTTGATGGGAGAGTTTTTATTACTACTGTTTCATTACTTGTTGTTTGTTCAGGTTTTTAATTTCTTTCTGTTTCAGTCTTGGTAAGCTATATGTGTCTAGAACTATATCAATTTCTTCTAGTTTTCCAATGTATTGGCATATAGTTGTTTATAATAGCCTCTCTGAGTATGTCTTATTTTTCATCTCTGATTTTAATTTATTTGGGTCTTCTTTCTTTTTTCTTAGTCTGGTGAAAGGTATATACATTTTGTTTATCTTTTCAAAGAAATACCTTTTTTTCCCTTGATCTTTTGTATTGCTATTATGGTTTCAATCTCATTTACTTCTGCTCTGATCTTTTTACTATTTTTCCTTTGCTAGTTTTAGATTTTGTTTGCTCTTGTTTTTCTAATTCTTTGAGTACTAGGCTGTTTATTTGAAGGTTTTCTATTTTTTTGATGTAGTTTTTTATTGCTATAAATCTTCCTCTTATACTGAATGTTCTATATCACAGAGGTCTTGAAGTATTGTTTTCATTTTCATACATTTCAAGAGATTCTGAATTTTCCCTCTTAATCTCTTCATTAACCCACTAGTCAATCATGATAGTTTCCAGTGTTACAACTGTAAATGATTTCTAATTTTATTCCATTTTGGTCAGATAAAATCCTTAGCATGATTCTACATTTTGAATTTTTGAGACTTGTTTTGTGGCCTAACATATGATCCATCCCTGAGACTGATTCATGAGCTGAGGAGAAGAATGTGTATTCTGCATCTGTTAGATAAAATATTCTGTAAATATCTACTGGGTTCATTTGATCTATAGTGCAGATTAAGTCCAATGTGTCCTTGTTGGTTTTTCGTCTAGATGATCTGTCTAACACAGAAAGTAAAGTGTTGAGGTCTCCAGTGATTGCTGTATTGGGGTATATCTCTCTCATTAGCTTTGATAATATCTGTTTTATATATTAGAGTGAAAAGTATCATATCATATTACTAAACTGATGGTTTAAAGATCATATAATAACCTTCTTTATTGATTTTTATAGTTTTTGTCTTTGTAGAGAGTGGTCTATGAGATGGCAGAGCCCTCACAGCCTGGGGGAACATTCAGAGAATGAACCCCCAACTGCTTCTCCTCCATTCCCCAAACAGCCATATTCCTTTTTTCATGTTCCCTCTACCAGAAGTCATGTAGCTCTTTCTTTACCTAGTTAACTATGCAGAGATCCTTCAGATCTCTCCCTTCATTCTCCTTGTCATATGCTAACAAAGTTAAGTAGTAACAACTAACTCACATAGTTCTTCCTTTGTTTTGTTAACTACGCTGGGATCCTAGTGATTTTTCCCTTCTTGCTTCTTATCATATATTAATAAAGTTGAGTAGAAACCATTAACAAGATGGTTTGTCTGTGTTAAAGTTATTTACATTTTCCTATTGTACTATATAACCAACAGGATGTCTTTTGTTTATGCTATTTCTCCATGTTGTTAATGCTACCTCCCCTTGGACAACCCTGTACAGATACTATAAGATAAAGCTGATTTTGTGCTTTGGGGCTGACTGTAGCCATCAGCTCAGTCAGTCCTCCTGGTCTCATCCTTTCTTTCTATGTCTTTTCTTGTGCTGTATTTTCCTTGTTCCCCACCAATTCCACTCTAGTTCACTCTCGTTTGCTGTGCTGGTTCATGATATGTCTTGAAATATATTTTATCGGCTCGGCGCCTGTGGCTCAATCGGCTAAGGCGCCAGCCACGTACACCTAAGGTGGTGGGTTCGAATCCCCAGCCCGGGCCCGCCAACAACAATGATGGCTGCAACCAAAAAATGGCCAGGCGTTGTGGCGGGCACCTGTGGTCCCAGCTACTTGGGAGGCGGAGGCAGGAGACTCACTTGAGCCCAGGAGTTGGAGATTGCTATGAGCTGTGATGCCATGGTACTCTACCCAGGGGGATAGCTTGAGACTCCATCTCAAAAAAATATATATATATATATTTTATCTAATAAAAGTATAGCTTCTCCTCTTTTTTTCTTGGGGGATGGAGAAATCCGGTTACATGGAATTTTTTTTTTCTTTTCTTCCTTTTATTTTCAGTTAATGTGTGCCTTTATAGGTGAAGTGTGTTTCTTCCAGACAACATATAGTTGACTCTTATTTTGTTTTATCCATTCAGCCATTCATGTCTTTTTTCTTTCAGATAAATATGATGGTGATTAGGTTACATTGTTTGCTTGCATTTGTTAGGTAAAATCTAAGTTGTATGAGCCCTTGACCCAGGAGGTATGCCATATGCCCTTATATTGTGCCCATTAGTGAGAGCTTACCAATCCCACTCCCTTTGAGGTGAGAAAAGTAAAAAACAGTTCAGGAAAGTGTTTCCTGGCCACCCTGTGTAGGCATCGGCCAGGCCGCAGGCGTTTCCGTTGTTGTCTGCGTGTTTCTCCCCTGACATACTCAGGGCCTAGATTGTAATCTATGAATGTGTCTCATTCTTTATTTTATGACCCTCACTCTCTGTCTTATGACCCTCACGTGCACTCCCACCCTGAAAGGTGGATAAAAGAGAAGCATGGAATTGAGTCAGGGGGCTTGGTTTTGGGAAACATGCTGGTGTTCCGAGTACCCCCGGCAGATTAAACTCGCTTCCTCTAATCAACTGGTGCCTGGAGTCTTCTGTTGTAAGGGCCAGACCAGCGCCATTTTGTCATTCACTGCATAAGCTCTGTTAAACTGCAGGGCCACTCCCTGCTGCCTCCCCCACACCTGC
>CAUYQV010086044.1:0-12869 GCA_963574575.1 Galagoides demidoff
TGAGCCAGTTGAGCCAGCGTGAGACCCCGTCTCTACTACAACAACAACAGGACAACGAGACAGCCGGACCTTGTGATCCCAACTACACCGGGGGGCAAGAAAACACTACAGGAGGAAGAAGTAATAAAAAAAAAAAAAAAAAAAGAAATTGCCAGTTCTTTTTTTCTGTTGAAGTCCAGCCTATTGATGGATTTGCTAATTAGGTTATCTAGGTATTGGTAAGAGTTTAGAGATTTAGTATTTGAGTACATGCTCTGAGGAGCCAACAATAGACATTTGGCATAGGGAAAGAAATCTAGCAATCTATGGGTTCTGAAAAAACGTGGTGACCAATCAGATAGTAAACTCTGCTAAAAGAAAGAAACAAGAAAGAGAAGATGAGACAGCAACTCACTCCCACCCACTGGTGGGGGCATCTCAGAGCAAAGAAAGAAAAAGCTTTAGTGAGGGCTCCTTGGGTGACAGCATCTCCTCAGGGAGTTGACTCAGAGAGCCTCAGAAGCTCAGGGTTCTGGCCAGCAGCAGAAAGGCTCTTGGCAGAGCTGTTTCCTGTACCGCTTTTGATCATAAGGCTCAGGCTTGGAAAGGTTCTCACCAGTCTTGTGGTTTCCTGGTTGTGCGTCAGTACATTCTGGCTGAAACACTTCACTTCCTTTAGGCCGGCCCCTTGGCCAGTGGCTCCCAGGTCCATAGTTCGCTCTCTTCAGCTTTGAACTAGACTCCAAGGACACTGCTGGCTGTAGCATAAACCTTGAACGAGAAAGCTTGCAGCTGGGATGCTAGCCCTCCCCTCCTGTCACAGGGATTCTAAGGGTGGGGGGAATAAGAGTGAAACAAAAAAATCCATGGATGCATAGGATATTAGAATCAACGAGTGGTTCCCACACAATCTCTTCAATACACTCTTCAATAAAATCTCTAGGACAACTGTTTAAAATATAGAGAGTGCTAGTCCAACCTCAGGTCTTCCAAACCTGAATCTTTGAGTGGAGACTGGAAATCTGTGTTTTTGAGAATATGCTTGGCAATTCTTATGTATAACCACTTCTAGTTTAACTTAACTCAATTTTGTAATTTAGGAAATTAAGGACCAGAAAAATTGAGTAACTACCAAGGTGAAACAGGTGGCCTAAACTCATGTAGTTCTTTTTCTACTATACCACACTGACTCTCCTTTTTTGTGATTCTGTAATCGGGGTTTGGGTCTCATGCTTCCTAACTATATGGTATTCCTGTGCACTTTGATCCCAGATACTTCTCCAAAAAGGATCTGTTCTGTTTACATAAGGTCACATTCAAATCCCTCGACTGAGGTAGTACTAAAAAAAATGTGTACATGCAAGTTCAGAACAGCTATCAGAAAAGGTAATGTTCTTTTTCATCTGTTCTTGACCAGAAGATTTATATAATGTTACCAGAGATACAGGCAGTTTGAACAGTTCAGAAATGCAGAAAAAGGAATTTTCTGACACTTCAGTGAGTGATAATTATACATATTAATTCAAAATTTCCAGGCTTATTTATAGAACAAGGTTTTCACTGGGTGTTCTGAGGTACAGTAAAAAGTAGGAGTGTTCGAGCAGAAGACCCAAAAATTCCCCAATGAAAATGGCTGACTTTCTTCTGGAAGATGAATGACAATGGAAACAATAAATTTTGCAATGGTTCAAAACCATCCAATTAAGTTCATGAACTTGCCACTGTGTGCTTATGTTAGCAGCACTGCACAAACAACTCAGTAAGGTCTGGTATATCAGTGTCTCACAGCTGTGTTTGTATCAAAGTGTGGTGGTGTCTTACTGAGTGTTTTTTATTGTTGTTGCATGTTTCATTGTGCCATCACAAGAATGTCAGAACTTGAATTAGAGCCATGAGCAAACATTAAATCTCTTGATAAACTTGGGAAGAATGGAAGTGAAATCAAGGAAATGTTATTTCAAGTTTATAGGGATGATGCCATGAAGAAAATTTCAGTGTAAAAATGGATTAAATGTTTTTTCTGAGGGGAGAGAAAGCATTACTGATGAAGAGGGGTCAGGGTGGCCAGCAACCAGCAGAACTGATTGAAAACATTATAAAATTTCAAGTTGTGCATCAAAATCATCAGCTGACTATAAGAAGCACAACATACCATGTAAACATCAATAGAGAAACAGGAAAATTTTCACTGAAAGTCTTGGCATGAGAAAAGTTTGTGCAAAAATGAATCCAAAGCAGTTTACCAATGAACAGTGAGGGAGATTTTTTTCAAATAACTGTATGGGAACACCCTCTCTACTCACCTGGTCTGGCCCCCACGAACTTTTTTCTTTGCCAAAGATAAAGGAAATATTGAAAGGAAGACATTTTGATGACATTAAGGATGTCAAGGGTAATATAATGACAGCTTAGATCACCATTCCCCAAAAAAATGTTCCAAAATTGCTTTGAAGGGTGGACTAGGTGGTGGTGTCGGACCATAGCTTTCCAAGGGGAGTACCACAAAGGTGACCATAGTGATATTCAGCAATAAGGTATAGAGCACTTTTTTTTAAGATGACTGGCAAACTTAATTGTCATACCTTGTAAGCTGACTAGCACCCAGAATGATAACACTTTGCCATTTCTGTATTTACAGACCAGAATTTGGACCAGGGCAGGAGTAACAGACTAGCTCAAAGATGTCAAAACACCATGTGTGTGAGAGTACTTAATGGTATATGCATTATAAAAAGCTTTTTGAAGAATGAAACAATAAAATTGCTGACAGTACAACTTTTATAGTCAGATAGATCTGAATCAAAATCCCAGATCTAATACTTGCTTCCTGTGTGGCCTTGAGGAAGTTATTCAACTTCTTTAAGCCTTAATTTCCCCATCTATGAAATGAAAATTGATGGGGCTCTTTAGAGTATTAAAGCATGGGGGTGGGGTGGGCTATTGGGAGTGGGCTGGGTTATTGAAGGAAACAAAAGGCAAAGGGAGAAATGCAGACAAACCAAGGTCATCCAAGGAGAAACATCCAGACTAATAGGGCCCAAAGAATAAGAAACTAAAAATAGTTGTATCATAATTAACCTAAAATTCTCAATCTGAGTTTTGTCACCAAATCCTCAGAGGTCTGCATCCACAGACAAACCCTAACCAATCCTACGAGTATGGAAAGATTATTGAACATGGCTCAGATACATGCATTAGATAAGTCTCATGAAATTAAAGAGTTTTTCAGGTTTTGCTCACTCCTATGCCCAGTAATCATTGGGTTGGTGGGATCTAATAAGGGTCAAAAGTCTAAACATTGCAAATAAGGGAGAAGGCCATGAGAATATAATGAATATATTTGAATATAATGAAATACCTCTTATACCTTCCACATGACTGTCTATCCTGTGTATAGCTATGCTGATTCTGTTAGCTGTAACAAACAAAGGATGAAGGTTAGGGTCTACTGTAAGAACAAAGTAGATGTCCTCTTCTACTGCTAAAATACCATAAACTCTGCTTTGATACCAATGTACCTGGGCAATAACTACTTAGAGAAGTTGTGATATTAGTAACAAATTGCCTAATAAGTAGAAGGCATTGCTGTTATTATCTCAAATTAGTTGACACGTCAAGTAAGCCATATATTTGTCCAGAACAATTCCAAAGCATTGCTACAAGATAGTGAAGACTTGGTGGATCGATGTGAGAAGTAAATAGCATTTAATAAATCCTTCTTGTATTAGAGTTGAAGTCCAAAGCCATTAAATTGACAAAAGGAAGTGAGAGAGGGAAGGCAGGAAAGAGATAAAACCAACAGAGAGAGCATAAGATCATATACTTATGTAATATAAGTAAGCTAAAACTCGCAGTTATTTTCTAATTTAGCAAAGCAAATTAGTCACTAGTAAACGAATCGAATTTTCACAAAGAATGAAAGGAGCTCCCCATTTGTAGCTCACTGCCGTGTGTCCAGTGACTGGGTTGGTGGAAGTGGTACTGCATGCTGGTTATGAGCCCAAGCTTTGGGTCAGAGAGAAAAGGGTTAGTTCTAACCCCTTAACCAGTTAGTTCTGTGACTTCAAGAAAAGCACTTACCCTGAATGAGCCTCAATTGTTTTTGTTTTCCTGCACAAGAAATATAATAAATACATACCTCACAGGACTTTTGTGAAGTTTGAATTTGATAATAAATCCCAGAACCTGTTACATTCTAAAGGCTCAACAAATAGTAACTACTACAGTAGAACCTCTGTAAGGTGACCACCTAAGGGACTGCAACAAACTAGCAAACATATGGAGGTGGTCAACATAAGCAACTGGGCCTACTGTACTGATATGAACCTGTGGGCATGTCCAGCCAATGAAAATTAGGTCAACTTAAGGAGGTGGCCAATGTAGGGAGGTGAACAATTATGGAGGTTCCACTGTTGAACTGACAGTTCTTCATTATCACTGTCATCATCATTAATATTACTGAGATACTGAAATATCTGCCCTATTTAAAAATGTGTATGTGAGTTGATGTAGAAAATGGAGCTGGGAAATATCTTTTATTGCTGGAGCCCCAGAAGGAAGATCTAACATCTCTATTCCCATGTGGCAGTTGGGATGTCTATACTTAGCTTTTATATATATCCGTATGCTCACAAACTGCATATAACTTTGACTACCCTTTGGAATTGACTTTCTGGTTGTACACAATAGATTTTACCTTTTGCTGATGGAGCAACTAAGGCAAAGAAAAATGAAATACTTGGCCCAGGATCATAAGATGAGCCATAATTATTGTAATTCCCCAAATCCCAGTCCTGGGTTTTGCTAAACAAACTAGGGTTTCCATGGGGTTTAACAGTGAGTCAACTCTAGGGGACATTTGAGACAATTTTAAAACAATCAAAGTATATTTTTTATTTCTTATTTTTTACAAAAGAGTGAAGTGAAACAGAGTAACGGAGAGCACAAGGCAGTGTCACTAAGGAAGTAAGGAGCCTTTTAGATTCTGCTGTAAAAACAAAGTGGATTTAATCCGAGAGCTATAGGAGGATTATTCTGCCAACAAAGAACAAAAAAAGTGAGGTCAGTTTCTGAGAAAAAATGATTACCATATTCTGTGTGGTTACTAAGGTGGTTGCATGGAGACCTAAAAATCTCCAAATAAAATAGGAAACTCAGAGAGGCCAGAGAGTGCAATAGGAAGAACATGGAAACAGGAGTAAGAAGACCTGACTCTGTCTGTCATGAATTGACTGGAGAGCACATAGTTGCTAAAATGGGGATTTCTATTGTAACCCTACAGAATGGTTAAAACAATATATTCGTGTTTTAAAGGGTAAAAATAACATACACACAATATCAGGGACATCCTTTTCCTTTACTCCTGCATATTGGAAGAATAAGAGTTGGGTCACGTATTATATATGAAAACGCTAACAAAAGCTGATGAGTAAAAAAAAAAAGAGGTCCATGCATATTTTTTGTGATATCCAACATCACAGATAAGTGAAACTGTCCTCAAATAATCTGCATGTGGCCCATGGGATTCAGATTGGATACCCTTACTCAGTTGTTGTTGAAATTTACTTACGGGGTAACACTATCTGTTATTTCCATTTCTTCCCACCAAAAATAAACAAACAAATAAATCCCTGGAAAAAATGTAGCATTATATTCCATTCTTATTTACCTACAATAGATGTTTATTAACCACTACATAGTGGATGCTATCCAGGATTTAAAAACCTACAAAATATGAATTGTACCCTCAGAAAATTTAGTTGGAGGATAAAACACACAAGGCATGTAATTGTGGAAAGACAAATTGAGATATAGTTTGATAAATTAGTAAAAGATTTCTATAACAGACTTTTGAAAAATTTATTCATGTTGATGAAAGCTGGAATAGTCAGGGGGATTTAAATTAAAATAGAATTTTTTTTCTTATATTATACTAAAGAGTTAGAAATTTATCCTACAGATACTGGGGAACACCTAAAAATGTTTGAGTAAGAATGATTCTTTAGGAAGGTTCATCTAACAGAGGAGGTTTGAAAAGAGAATAAAGGCAAGGAAACTCCCCAGGGGAGACATTTTTGGACAATTCAAATACAGAAACAAGTGCCTAAGATGCAGTGGTGTCTGTGGGAATTAAGATGAAACAAAGTGCATGAGGGATTTTTAGAGAGATTTCTTGACAAAAATCTACAAAATCTGATAGTTGATCTGGTGGAAAAAGTAAAGATTAGAACAAACATTAGGCAAAAGATATTATGGTTTTGAACCTCGGTTTGGAAAAACACATTACCATCTATAGATGTAGGGTGTCAAAAGAAGAATGTTTTAGTAACTTTAAAGAATAAAATTTTCAGCAGTGTTTTGGGAATGGTAAGAAATTAGTATTGGCAGATACAATCAGAGATGTTGCAAAAAATCAAGGGTAGGTTAGAAAAATATCAGAGACTAAGAATAAAAATTATTAGGATTTTATTTAATAAATCCAAATTGCCTATAAATATGCTATCTCACTTGTAGAGTAGGCAACAGCCACTGTGACTTAAGCAGTCATATAGATATTATGTGGCCTTAGGAAAATAAAGAGCTGAATTTCTTTAAAAATTATCAAAGCCCAGGTACCCTAATGTTTTTCAAATTGTGTGTGGCATATATCAATAGATTATCTTTCGCTATAGTACATTCTAAAAATGATTATCTATTATCCTATTAATTCATGAAAAATACCTTAATAACTGTGGTAGGAAGAATATTAGTCCCCTCCCCCCCACCAATGTGCATATCCTAACCCTGGAATCTGTGAATATGTTCCCTTATATTCCGAAAGGATGTTTGCAAAGGTGATAAAGTTAAGGAACTTAAGATGGAGACATTATAACACTGAATTATCCAGTAAGGTCCACTAGACTCACAGGGTTCTTTTAAAGAGAAGAGAGAGGCAAGAAAGTCAGATTCAGGAGAAATTTAAAGACACTATGCTTCAGAATTTGAAGATTTAAAATGTGGCCATGAACTAAGGAATGCAGGCAACTCTTTAAAGCTGGAAGGGCAAAGAAACAGATTGTTCCTTACCGTGTCTAAAAGATGTACAGCCCTCTCAATACCTTGGTATTAGCCCAGTGATTCCCTTGTTGGACTTTAACCTACAGAATCGTAAGGTAAAACTTAAAATTTTAAGTTTTTCAAAGAGGTGACATCAGGGGTAATTTGTTATAGAAACAACAGGAAATGCACACAATAATATTGTGCATATTTTTGAATAATACATGCTCATTGTTGAAAATTTAGAATCTATAAAAAAGGAATCTTTTAATAATGTGAAGATCACACTTACTTTTCTGGCTAGGACAGAATAACTGGTACCTGACTTATCCTCTTGTTGTAAAAAACTAGAAAGTTAGATAAAATATAAGAAAAACTTTTTTCAGACACAAGACTTTAGTCTCTAGAAGAAGGTGGGAAAATGAGGTGAGCTCTACAATCTCCCAGTCTTCCTCCTGAAACTACTTTTGAGACCACATTTGAAATTCTGATCATCCAGAGTGAAAAGATCATTTATAACACCTGTAACATACACCAGAGACCTGAGACATATTATAGGAAAAAAGATCAGTGAACTTGAAGACAGCAAGAGAAACTATCCAAACTTGTAGCACCCAGAGATATGGCTTAAGAAAAATATAAGACTGAGTGACTTGTGACAATATCATGTAAATGGACTTCTAGAAGAAAAATAATTGGAAGACACAAAAGCAGAAAATACACTTTTTTACTTGATGAAAACTATAACTAAATGCCCATGAAGCAAAGTTAAAAACAACATAGACTAGAGGAAGGCATATTATTATATGTAATATAGTGTTAAAAAGAAAATATTAAAAAGCAGCCAGAAGAAAAGACACATTACATCTAGGGAAACAAATATAAGAATGATTAATAACTTCTCAGAAATAAAAAAGCAAGAATACAATGAAACTGCTGAATGTAACAACTGTCCATCTATAATCTAATATACAGAAAAAATATTCTTCAGACATAGAGGTATACTAAAAACATTTAAATATAAACAAAAAGTAAAGGAATTTGTCCCTAGAAAATAATCACTAAAAGAAATGTCACTGGAAGTTCTGCAGAGCCAAAGACATACCACATGGAAACTTGGATCTCTAACAAAAGTGACAAGCTTTGAAAATGGCTTATGGGGATAAATACAGAAGATCTTTGTTTACTTGTCCTTTATTTTATTTAAAAAATCAACCATTTAGAATATTAACAGAGTGTATTTGGAGGCTTATAATATATGTAGACATACAATCTATGACAATGTTGGTAGCACAAGAGTATTCCAGGGAAAATCAAAGTATATTGTTGTACAGAAATTACACTATACATAGAGTAGTATAAGATTATTTAAAATTAGACTTAAAGAAGTTAAAGGGGTCGGTGCCTGTGGCTCAAGCGGCTAAGGCGCCAGCCACATACACCCAAGGTGGCGGGTTCAAATCCAGCCCAGACCTGCCAAACAACAATGCAGCTGCAACCAAAAAATAGCCGGGCATTGTGGCAGGCGCCTGTGTTCCCAGCTACTTGGGAGGCTGAGGCAGGAGACTCGCTTGAGCCCAGGAGTTGGAGGTTGCTATGAGCTGTGATGCCACAGCACTCTACCCAGGGGGAGAGCTTGAGGCTCCTATTTAAAAAAAAAAAAACAAAATTAAAAAAAAAGAAGTTAAAGACAACTATTGAAAAGTTTTGGGTAACCACTAAAAGAAAATGAAGAAATATAGCCAATAAGCCAAAAAAGAAAATTTAACAGAATATTTAAATATGTTTAATTAAGACAAAAAAGCTAAGAAAATGCTAAAAATATTCAAACAGAACAAAGAGGAAATATTTAAGATAATAAACAAATAACAAGACAAAAAGGATTAAACCTAACCATATTGATAATTACATTCAGCATAAACAATCTAAACATCTTAATTAAAAGGCAGTAATTCTCATGTTGGATAAAAGAGCAAAACACACTATAGACTCTATGCTGTCTAAAAGAAATGCACTTTTAATACAAAAATATGTCAAACATAGTTTAAAAGTAACAATGATAAAAGACGTAGCATGTAAATACCAACCATAAGAAAACTTATGTAGCAAATAATACTTCAGAACAAAGAATGCCATAAAAAAAGTCATTTTATAATGTTAAAAGGGTCAGTTCATCAAAAAGACCTAACAATTTTAAATTTGTATGCACTTAATAATAGCACATCAAAAATCATAAAATAAAAACTGATGAAAGGAGAATAGAAAAAACTACAATTATAATCAGATGTAAAAACACATCTCTCTCAGTAATCAAACAAGTTGTCAGAAAATCAGTCGAACACTATCAACCAACTTGAAACCTAATTGATTATTGTTTCCTATTAGCAACAGTAACAGGGTAGACAACAATTTTTTCAAGTGTAAATGAGACATTTACCAAGATAAACCATATGTTAGGAGATAAAATTAAAAGGATTGTAGTCATGCAGAATGTGCCCTTTGACCTCAATAAAATTAAATAAAAAATTAATAACAAAAATAAATAAAAATCCCTATATGTTTGGAAATTAAGCAATACACTTCTTAATAACCCATAAATCAAAGAAAAAGTTGCAAGACAATTAAGATAACGTTTAAACTACATGAAAATGAAAATACAACATATCGAAATTTGTGAGATACAGTTAAAGCAGTGCCTAGAAATAAATTATAGTTTTACTGTTTATATGGAAAAGGAAGATGTCTGACATCAGTGATCTAAGCTTTCATTATAAGAAACTGGAAAAGTGTGATACTATTAAGCATAAAAGAGAGAAGGAAATAAGAGAGAGAAAATAAATAAAACAGAGAAAAATGCAAATGGTAGATTAAATTTATGACTAATGAAGCCTATTCAACATTATTATATTTTGCATTTTAAAGTTTATTGACTCCATCTTCACTATGTTAGGCTGAGAACAGCATTACATGAGTATCTTCGCAGGAAGGCATTTTCTCAATGGATAATAGCACTTTGTACAGATTCACAAATTATTATAAAGGTAAAAATTCCAGCTGACTGATTAATAGTTTCTATCTAATGAAATAAAAATTGATATATTTCCTTCAGTCTAAGGTGCTGTTGATTGTTATATGGACTATTAATTTAATAACAACTTTGAGCACAAAAATAAACATCAAGCGTTTACATTGAATATAAGATTCATCCTAATTACAGAAAAAGTAGACTATGGGCAAAGTGCATCTTACCACTGAGGAAATACTGTACTTTGAAAGTTACAGATATGAATTCAGTGAGTGCGCTATTTACTAATTTTAAGGCCTATGTCAAAATATTGGATCGCTTCGGCTCTCATTTGCTTGACTCTGAAAGGAAACTACACAGTATTCTCTTCCTCTCTGAAAAGTGTAGAAAGAGAAGGGCTAAAAACGAGAAGGACATGACAGGATCTTTGAAGAATTAATGGAGCTCTAAGGCCTAGTCTATGGATCCATGTTTCTTGATAACAAAATAGTTACCGAAAGGAAGCAGATCCTAATTTGATTAATTCGCACAAACACTGGCATTCATTTTCTTTCTCATCTGAAACTTTATCCACGGCTCTCAGAGAATTTCTACCTTGGTAAACCCCTGACTTTGACAGAGGTCTTGAAAATGCTTGGTTTTAAAAGTTGGTGAGTGATTCTTTCTTCATAAAATCTTCGACGACAAGCTCCAATAGCTAAAGTAGACACAGCTCCCAATGAGCAGGACGGCAGCTCCACTCCTAATCAGTTAATCCAATGGTTTTTGTCATAAGCAAAACAAGAAATCATGTTTTTAATAATACTAAAAGGTCACCGCATCTTGTTAAAATCTGGAGTTCAATCACTTCTGTGCTAAAAACTAGGGAATGCTTCAACAGGGCATAAATCTTGCCCCCATTGTTCATGTGATCCAGATGCTGGTGGAGAATTAACGTTCGTTTGTAACACATCTGGTGTCGGCAGCTTTGAGTAAGCTCTAATAGAAAGAGTGCGGAACTAACGTGCCATTACACCTTCACTCCGGCCAGAGGTTCTAGACCAAAGGGAAAGGCCTGCAGGTGCCCCTTGGGACTTAGCAATAAACTGCACTAATCAGCAATGGCATTGTGTTAAGTGCAGGGTGTTTTGAATTTTCCACAGAAATTTCACAGCCCAGTAATTCTACATTCCAACTGTCTGCTTCTGACAACTCTTTAGATTTGCCACCATATTGAAACTCCAAATGGAGGAAGGACCCAGATTTATTGTCAGAGTTTGGACTATATCACAAGATGGGGGAGAGCAGATGGACTGACTACCAGAGCAGTCGTAGGCAAATAACGAGACTGGCCTTATGTATAGTATAGATAAGAGAAGTGTCTTAGCATCCCACCAGGGAACAGAGTAGAGTGAAGTTGAAAGAGCACTGAATTTGAATTGGGACATCTGAGCTTATGTCCTATCCCGGGTATGTGCCCAGAAGTCCAAAATTACCAGGGTAAATTATAGTTTTTCACAAGGGATACATGAGAACCAAATCAGATGATGGCTTTTTTTAACAATAGGATCAAGTCCAGATTTCTCAGGAGAGCATTTTAATTCACCAGGTTAGTATAACCTTCCTTTCCAACTTGCTTTATGCTCAACATTTTACTAGGTTTTAACGATAACAGATATCTGCTTTTTAAAAAGAACTGGTGCAAGGTAGGCACAGTGGCCCACGCCTGTAACCCTAGCATTTTGGGAGGCTGAGGCAGCAGGATCGTTTCAGGGCAGATAATAAAAATAATAATAAGATTCTAATAACTTCACTTTGCTTTTGGATAACACTTAATTTTTTCCAGTACTTTCATATGTCTCATTCATTCATTCATTCACCTCCCCTGACTATTTGTGGAATAATGAACAAAATCAAACTTAGGGAAGAAGGAAAACCAAAGAATGAAATCATCAATCTAAAATCAACCATAGTTATCCAGTAGAAAATTTTCTAAGCTAATTTGCGAAAGCTTATTGAAGGAAGCAACTTAGATTGAACAAGACATATTTAATTCAGGTTTAATTATAAATAACTCATAGAAAACAAAACTAGTGAAGTTCTGAAAGAAACACACATATACACAAATGCTAAGAAAACCCACAACCAGTAGACCTTCACCATAAGAAATATTAAAGTACTTTGTTTTAGGCTGAAGGAGAATGATGAAAGGTAAAAATATAAGAAGTAGTGGACAGCTTTGGAAAAGTCAAAAATGTAGATGGAGATAAAAGAATATTGACTGTTTAAGCAGCAATGACAGCAACGTGTTGTGGGGCTTTTCACATATAGAAGCATCTGACAACAGCAAAAATTCCTGGTGGGGGGAAGGGAGGTTAATAGAGATATACTACTATAAATTGCTTGCATTGTTGGAAAAGGAGTAAAGGTATTAATTTAAAATAAACCATAATAACTTAGCATGTGTCTTATAATTTTTAGGGGAACTGCTAAATCAATGGTGTTAGAAAGTATAACAAAAGCATAAGAGGAGATAAAATGGAATATAAAAAGTATTTTATTATTATACAGGAAGGCAGGAAAAGAATAAAAAAACAGAAGGGAAAAATTTAAAATAATAGCAAAGTGGGAGAGTTAAACCCAGCTGTATCAGTCAGTGCATTACATGTAAATGAATGAAATACTTCTGTTAATAAGATTTTCTTGGCCAGGCGTTGTGGCGGGCGCCTGTGGTCCCAGCTACTTGGGAGGTGGAGGCAGGAGACTCGCTTGAGCCCAGGAGTTGGAGGTTGCTATGAACTGTGATGCCATGGCACTCTACCCAGGGGGATAGCTTGAGGCTCGGTCTCAA
>CAUYQV010086047.1:0-15134 GCA_963574575.1 Galagoides demidoff
GCGGGCGCCTGTGGTTCCAGCTACTTGGGAGGCAGAGGCAGGAGACTCGCTTGAGCCCAGGAGTTGGAGGTTGCTATGAGCTGTGATGCCATAGTACTCTACCCAGGGGGATAGCTTGAGGCTCCGTCTCAAAAAAAAAAAGTTAACCAGCTTCAGTCCTCCTAAAGAAACATTTAAAAAGTCTGGTGAGAACCATGTGAAAAACTGGGATCTAGGAAAACGACCTGAGAAAAAGATTCAGAAGCTAAAAACGGGGAGACAAACAGGATAGAAGTATGGAGAGAGGTGAGAGGGACACAAAGAGACACTGGAACCCTGCTGGAGAAAGGTGTGTGGGTGGTGGCAGCAGACAGGACCCTGGAGAGGGTGCTGAAAAGGGTTAGAGGGAGTTTTGGAATTAGAAGACTAGGGCCTGGGGAAGTTATACAGGGGTAGAAAGTTATAATATAAACTTTGCTAATAAGGAAGGAGTTCTGACAGGGGCAAAGGAAAATAAGACTGGAGGCTGGAGGGGCTGCTGGGAACTTGGAAAGCCTGGAGAAGGCCCTGGCTTTTGATTTTCTCCTCTTGGTAGATGAGGGTCCAGCCCACTGTATTGCTGGGAGGGCCTGCTCCTTAAAGCACAGTGGGACTTGACTAGGTAAACCCTGAGGCAAGTGGGTAGAGCTGCTGTCAGAGGTTCTCACTGTGACATCATTAACAAGCCAACATTTCTGCAAGGTGAACGTTTTTTAAAGTGCTTCTACAAGGAGTAAGCTGTAGCTCTCTGTAAACCTAGGATAAACGTGTTGCCTTGTGCTGAAACCGCAAATTTACCAGACTATTTAAAGGAAAACTGCTTTTTAATATGAAATCGAACACGGATAGACGTGGTATAGTTCGAAACCTCAAATACATTTTACAAAACACAAGCGGAGGGGCGGCTCAGACTCCCCAAAGTGGGGTTAGAGCGCGCGTGAGCGCTCTCGGCACCGAGGCAGAGACACCGCGGGTTCCGGGGGCACAGAGGCCGCGGGATTGCAGGGGCCCGAGCGGTGCTCAGCCTGGGCACCCGCACCAGAGCGCGGGGTTCCCCTGTGGGGCCGGCTGTGGGAAGTGGGCAGCCGGCCAGGGAGACGGCACGGGGGCCGCAGTCGCCGGGCTGAGGACGCGAACCGCAGCAGGGGCAGGCAGGGTGGGGCAAAGGCACCGCCGCTCCGGGGCCTGGACCCGCTGGCACCTGGCAGGTCTGTCGCGGGGTCCGGGTGGGCTGGATCCCAACCCGAACCAGGAGACCCAAGTGGCTGGAGGAGCCCGCACTCCCTCGTCCGGGGCTTCTTCCCTGGCGTAGCGATTGTGGTGGGCGCGGCCGCCAGGCCCGGGCTCCCGGGCACCGCCAGGGCTGGAAGGGGGCGGCGGTCGGAAGCGGGGAACCTGGGCGCGGCCGCCCGGCGCAGAGGCCTGGGCCGCTCCCCTCTGTCCTGGCCTCTGGAGCGCGCACGGCCTTTCTTTTCCCGGGCGCCCCAGACTTGGCTGGCCTGGGCTCCGCGGCCGCGGTAGGCGGAGGGAGGAGGAGGGAGTGGGCCGGCGGCGGGCGGAAGGGGGAGGAGAGGAGCGAGCCGAACCAGTTGGGAGGGAGCTCGGGGCACCGACCGAGGGACAGACGGAGCAGCAGCTCCCGGCTCCGTCAGCTCCGCGCCGCCACCGCCGAGTGAGTCAGAACCCCGGCCCGGGAGCCGGAGGCACTGCGTGCCGGGGTGGGCGCGGGAAGGGGCCGCGGAAAAGTTGGGCGAACTGTGGGCCGCTTCGCCGCGCACCCACGGGGAGGACTCGGCGGGGGAGGCAGCGGGGTGGGAGGCGAGGAGGGGACGAGGACATGGGCGCGGACACCGGGGGCACTGGGCGAGGGGCGGCCGCCGCCGGCCCTGGGGCCTCAGCCTGCGCGCTCATGGCGGCCAGCCTGGGCCGGGGCGGGCCGGAGCGCTCGGGAGCGGCCGGCCCCCCAGCGCCGCCCGGGGCAGGCTGGCCTGGCGCCTCGGTGTGCCCGGGAGCACCGGCCGGGGCCCAGAGAAGTCTTCTGGGAAACAGGTATGGCCTGGGAGGTCGGAACACGAGGGCTTTTTGCGGAGGGGCCGTGTCTCGGGTGTCTCTTTGTTGAGAAGTAGAAAAGCTTGGTGACCATTTGCTTCAGAGCCCTTGTCCTGGCAGTGGGCCTGCGGTGTTGGCCCGGCCTGGACGCGTCCTGAGCCAGAGTGGGAGCAGAGAGGAGGGTCTTGCTGCGTTCTCTTCGCACCGGCCTAAGGTGCCCACCCGAGGGAGGTCAGAGCGTACATGTGCTTAACGGGAAACAGGAAGGAAAGTCTCTGCGCGCTGCCGGCGGCCCCCCCGCCCCCACGGCCCGGGCTCCTATACCGTTATGAGGTGTGTGGCCGGCGCCAGGAGCTGCTGGTGGAACTGGCTCTCTGCACCCTCGCTTGTTAATCATAGGCGGGGTTCCTGTGCGGGCGTGCGGGTGGCCAATGTGTAGCCTTGATCTCCTGAGCTCCTGCATCAAAGCCTGATCTCAGTCACCTGAGTTGCCAGGACCAGGGGTCAGGTGAACCTGAGGATCCCGAAACCCTCTTCCCAGAGAATTGAATCAGGGAAGGCCTCCAGTGGGCAATCACCCCACATCTGTGTTGGGGAAGAGAATAGGGTTCTGCGCCCAGAGTTGGGGTGATTGAGTCTGAATGTGAGTGGGTGACTACACTTGTCGTGGGGCTCCTAAGGGTAAGGACTTGTCTGTAGCTCTCTCCCTTAGCTTAGGACCTGGCCTCCCCCACTGGGGCCTCTGGCTAGATTTTCACCTAGGAGGAAGGGTCTCCTCTTTCCCCTGGCACTGGCCACAGTCTGGCTACCCCTTCACTGTGTCCTCAGCACTGCCTCCAGCTACTTCTTGTCCCTGCTGGCCTTTCCCTGCTCCTGTCATCTCATTCAGAGTTTGGGTGTGTTGGGGCCGTTGGTGGGACATTCCAGGCTAGCTGGAGGCATGATGAGACCCTGGGACCGCTGGTCTTTTTATTGCCTCCCACCGACATCTCTTCCGTAATCTGACCTAAACTTTGGGGCCTGCACTGCAGCCTAGAGCAGTGACCACCTCTCTTCTTGGTTTCATCCATGGCTTGCAGCCTTGTATTTCATGACCTGCTGCAGTTGCCTAAAAAGAAAATTTTCAATAAGAAAGACTGTTCAGCGCTTCTTCCACCTTTCTTTCTTTCTTTTATTTTTATTTTTCTGAGACAGAGTTTCACTATGTTGCCCTCGGTAGAATGCCATGGTGTCACAGCAACCTCCAACTCTTGGGCTTAAGCGATTCTCTTGCCTCAGCCTCTCAAGTAGGTAGGACTGCAGGCACCTGCCACAATGCCCAGCTAACCACCTTTCTTTGTAATCACTCAGGCTTCAGTGGAAGTTGAGAGCCAGTGGTACCCTCTCTTGGTCCCTTTCTCCTTCCTTTTGGACCCCTTTATATATCTTCCTCAGTTATTCCTCCAAACTCTGAGAGCCAGTGGGACTGCCATCATACTCAGTCTGAGAATTCCTTCTTCATAGGCCCAGACTTCTACCCTCTCATCCCTCTGAGTCTACATGCTCCCATGCGGACCCTCTGCCTCTTTATCTACCTAGGACAGTCTTGAGGGGATGTCAGTGTGAGTTGGAGCATAGGTTGGGGCTGGGAGGACCCGTGCTGAAGTTCCTGGTAATCTAATGCTTGTCAAATCCCTGCTTTCCGGCCCCTCTCCAGCCAGTGCCTCAGAAAGTGGCATCTATGTCTCTAAGGCAGGGGTGTGTGTGTGTGTGAGAGAGAGAGAGAGAGAGAGAGAGAGAGAGAGAAAAGAAAGAGACAGACACACACATACCATGTTACTGTGTGGGAGAGTGAGTTCTGTGAGTGAAAAAGTCAGTAGTTGTGGTTTTCTTTGCTAGAGATCAAGTAACCACCCTGAGGGCTAGAGTAGTCTGGAAAAGCAGGGTCATTACCCTGGGCTGTATGCACATCACCCTTTCGTCTTGTTTATGGGATCCCTTGCTTGGTTTGGTGTGCTGGTGCTTAGAAGCTGCCAGCTGGCCTGTGTGGGATGTGTAAGTGAGGCTACCAAAGAGCCCCTCTGTCCTCCCTTCCCTTCATGTTGAGTCAGAGGAGTCAGAGGTCCTGACCTGCTGAATCTGGTGTTTCTCCCTGTTGGGTTAGCCTCGGGATGAGTGAGTGGGGGTAGGGGGGTGGGGACCTGGTCGGTAATGCTTCTCTATTAATGGAAGTATGGGACAACAGAGCAGGGCTGTGGCCATGGAAAACCTGAGACTTAGGTGTGAGAGACCCTTTGTTAATGTGCATTCCCAAATCCAGACAACTCACGTGTTCTCACTTCTGTCTCCCACTTTCCCTGCTTGGAGAGGAAGAAGATGGGTGTCATCTTGTCCTGGGTTGAGATAGTTGCAGTATCCAGGTGCTTGCCCTTGGCCATTCTCTGTCTTCTCCCTAGCTCCTCTTTGTTGGTATAAGATTTTCCTGGACCCCAGGAGCTCTAGAGGGTTGCTGCCCACCCTCCAGGACCCCAGTCACCTCTCTAAATCCTTAACTCTAAAAATGCACCTGAAAAAAGAAATATTCCTTTTTTTTTTTTTGCAGTTTTTGGCCAGGGCTGGGTTTGAACCCGCCACCTCTGGCATATGGGGCTGGCACCATACTCCTTTGAGCCACAGGTGCCGCCCTAAAATAAATATTCTATTCTTGCCAGTTTTCGCTGACCAAGCTGGGATGGGAACCAAAGTCCTTCCCTGCTGGTGCCCAGGCCTTTACATTTCATTGGAGGAAAAATTGGGGTCCAAGAAACAGTAGTCAGGTGACCAGCTTAGGTCATTCCCATCTTCCAATCAAGCTAAGCCAAAAAAAAAAAAGATGGTAAGGAAGAGGGGGAGGTGTGCAAATATATCTGTTCTGCATTGCTCCCTCACTACTCAATTTTTCTAACTTTGTCCCTTCTCTATTCAGTTTTTTACAACTTTTCTCTAGGAAAATAAGTGTGAATGTGCTTGCATTTGGAAAGTTCCACTGGGGGAGATTTCATTTAATTTTGTTCACTTCAGAAAGCTTCCATTTCTTTAACTAGTTAAATATTAAATATTTATTTTGGCTAGGGTGGAGGGGAAGGGGCAGTGCCCTCCTGTGCTGAGGTCTGGAGTTTGTATATGAGTGTGTGTGGGAGGGGGGGGGGCTGGGGAAGGAAGAGGGTAGAAGGTGGAGCTGAAGCTTCTTTATTGTCAGTGCTGACCTGTGATTTCATCTGAGAGAGCAGTGACCAGGAGTGAAGACAAGAGGGTGAGGTCCTTGAGTTGGAATACTGACCTGTGACAGGCAGAGTGATTTTGCAAGTGCCTCTGTGGCGTGTAGGGGTGGAGCTGGAGCTGTCAGAGGTGCAGTGGGAGGACCAACCCAGCCCAGCTGTGGTCTGAGGGTTCCGTCTTCATTCAGTGGCACCATTGGTGTCCAATGCACAGTGAAGTAACAATCCCCCATTCTTTCCTCTCCATGACTAGGAGGGGACAACCTTCCTTCTGTCTCAGCTTCCAGTCACTTGGCCAGTCTGAATATCACAGCCTCCTCCCTTCTGGGAGGTGAATGAGAGGCAGGGAGCCTAGAAAAGATGGCCCTGGTCATCCTGTGGGCACTCATTGCTGCATCCTAGGACTGCCAGGTGTTGTGCCAGACCCATGTGTCTGTCTCTGAGCCTTTGGGGCCGTTTCAGTGCCTCTCCTAGCTCTAAGCAGCTGCTGCCCTCCCCAGTCTTCCTGCCCAGACCATTCCCTCTCTCCTCTGGGTATCCAAATGACTACTACCACCCTGTCCCTTTCTCTTTCAGTGGAGGAAGTGGGTAGGAGGTAGCCGCTCTTTCCTTAGATGAGGCTATGGACGTTTCCCTGCAGACTAGTATTTTATTTTCTGGATGGTCATTTATTAGGAATAGCTCTTAATTCCACCGATGTGCAGGTCTGCCATCTTGATTCCCCATCCCACAGTCCCTGAGTCTCTGCTGTCTTTACTTTCTTTCTGAAAAGCCTGACGGGGTTCTTCTGCTTTATGTTATGTATGGTGACTGGATGGTTTGGTATGGGCTGTCAGCCTTGTGTGCAATTTGATGTCCACTGATTACTGTTCTGGAATACAGCATCGTTTGGGGACACAGCTGTGGTTTACCTTGGCTTCTTAATTTTTCCCCAGGGACCTGCTGCTGAGATGGGTTGTAGGGAAGAGGAGGAAGGGTTTGCCCCAGTCCTGTCATGTTTTTGGGTTTCCCCCACCAGGAAAGCTTCCAGCTATGAGGTGGTCTAGAGGGTAGAGGACAATAGAGGATGCCTCTGACTTTACTCAGATTTTTGGTTACAACTTCTAGGGCTACAGTCCTGCCTGTCCTCCAGGTTGGTATAACAAAATGACAGGAGGACCCCAAGATTCTTAATTCCAGGGAATCATCAACATCTCATGTTGCTATAAATAGTAAACATTAAACCTAGAAAACCACCATATTACAGATGAGAAAAATGGATTTGCTCAAGACCACATAGCAGGACCAAAATCCAGCACCTAAGTCTCTGCTCCCTGCTCCTTTTGCCACCCCATGAAAATTCACTCACCTCTCTTCCCGTAGTTGCCCTGACTTGATGTCCTTTACCTTCCCCTCACTTAGGATGCTCCAGACCTTATATGACTATTTCTGGTGGGAACGGCTATGGCTGCCTGTGAACCTAACCTGGGCTGACCTAGAAGACCGAGATGGACGTGTCTATGCCAAAGCCTCAGACCTTTATATCACACTGCCCCTGGCTTTGCTTTTCCTCATCATCCGATACTTCTTTGAGCTGTAAGCATACTGGCCTACCCACAGGCCATTCCTGGCTGCCGGTTACATGACTTCTTAGACTTTAAGTGTGCCTCTTGTTGTTTAGTCCTGGACCCTGGTATTCTGGCTGCCCAAGTCCCTGCCCACTGTGCACCCCCCTCCCCTGAGGGAACCATTGTCTTCCTGAGGGCTCAGCACCCTCAGGCCCTGTCCTTCAATGGTTATTTGTTCTTATCCTTACCCCCCCCCCCCAGCCTGGCCACTAGTGAACACACAGGCAGCTTTGTCAGCTGTGAGCAGCCCAGGAGGATAGAGGAAAGGGGGTTGCCAGGAAACAAGGGAAACTGAGGCCCAGAAGAAAGTTCCCTGAGCTTGCAGTTTGCTCCAAGAAAGCCAGCTTCTTCTTATTCAAATCCCTTCCTCAGTTATGTCGCTACACCACTGGCTACCCTCCTGAACGTAAAGGAGAAAACTCGGCTGCGGGCACCTCCCAACGCCACCTTGGAACATTTCTACCTGACAAGCGGCAAACAGCCGAAGCAGGTATGAGCTGCTCTGGTGGGGAGGGGACAAGCCTGAACGTGAGCTCTTGCAGGAAAGCAGAGGTCCTGACCTGGGTCATTGCTGGGAGAGGGTGGGAGTCCGGGGGCGGGGCACTGGAGTTCTGAAGCTAAACCTAACTGTGTCTTCACTGTACCTAGGTAGAGGTAGAACTTTTGTCTCGGCAGAGTGGCCTCTCTGGCCGCCAAGTAGAGCGCTGGTTCCGCCGCCGGCGCAACCAAGATCGGCCCAGTCTCCTTAAGAAGTTCCGAGAAGCCAGGTAGGGGACGTGGGGCAAAAGCTGGGAGGCAGGTCTGCTGTGTTCTGCTGGGAGGGAGGGGTGGGCCATGGCTGTGTGCAGGAAGATGTGAATTCAGAAATTAATGGGATCTTGAGAGGCTATCTGTGGGCACTTGGGGGCTCCTGGAGGGCTCTGCCCTCTCTCTACCTAGTAGCCATTTCTGCTTCCTCTTCTAGCTGGAGATTCACATTTTACCTGATTGCCTTCATTGCTGGCATGGCTGTCATTGTGGATGTGAGTGGGCATTGCTGGGAGGTGGGAGTAGGTTCTCCAGCAAGGGAGAGGAGAGGCTATAGAATTTGGTCTCTCTTCATTTACCCTCTCACTATCTCTGCAGAAACCCTGGTTCTACGACATGAAGAAAGTCTGGGAGGGATATCCCATACAGGTATGAGATGACTCCCACTTCCTTACATGGGGGTGGCTGAGACATACATACACTTGTAAAGAGATGGTTTCTGGAACACATGGCAAGTGGCCTGGAGTTAAGGAACTAGGAATAACCTCAGGGGTTAGAAGGGTGGCTTTGGGGTCGTGAGACCCTTGGATCTTGCTGCTCTTACCTCTCTCCTCTTGCAGAGCACGGTCCCTTCCCAGTATTGGTACTACATGATTGAACTTTCTTTCTACTGGTCCCTGCTCTTCAGCATTGCCTCTGACGTCAAGCGGAAGGTGGGTGAAAGGGCTGGGCAGTTAGGCCTAAGAGCCAAAGCGAGGCCCTAAGATGAATAACCTCATCCTAGACTTCTGGGTGCTTTGGGTGCAGCTATTGGGATATGGGAGACTAAAAGGAAGGAGGAAGAATAGTGGGGGCTCAGGGCTAGGAAAAAGTCCCTTGGAGCTACATCTCTTCTGCAGGATTTCAAGGAACAAATCATCCACCATGTGGCCACCATCATCCTCATCAGTTTCTCCTGGTTTGCCAATTACATCCGAGCAGGAACTCTTATCATGGCTCTGCATGATTCTTCTGACTACTTGCTAGAGGTTAGGCTTCCTCAAACCTAGAGACCCAAATGCAGGTTGTTCTGTGCCTTTGTGATTTTGAGAGGGCAGGGGTTGGGGGAGCACAGAGCCAGTGCTGCTAAGTGGGGTATACATATGAATGTGCCGGGAGAGTCAGGAGCCCGTGATGATGGCTAAGGGCTATCTGTGCAGTCAGCCAAGATGTTTAACTACGCGGGATGGAAAAACACCTGCAACAACATCTTCATTGTTTTTGCCATTGTCTTCATCATTACCCGACTGGTCATCCTGCCTTTCTGGTGAGTAGGCAGCCAGGCCACACTCTGGTTCTGAAGGTATGAGGAATTTTGCCTTTCTTTCTTCTTTCATTCCTTCTGTCTTGACTCCTTCTCATCCATTTACGATTCTGTCTCCCCCTTCAATCCTTAGGATCCTGCATTGCACTCTTGTGTACCCACTGGAGCTCTACCCTGCCTTCTTTGGCTACTACTTCTTCAACTCCATGATGGGAGTGCTACAGCTGCTGCATATCTTCTGGGCCTACCTCATTTTGCGCATGGCCCACAAGTTCATAACTGGAAAGGTGAAGGCTCCATCTTCATTTTGTGTCTTATTACTCTCAACTCCAGAACTCTCCAAAACCCCTGTCATGTAGCCACGTGCTAGAAAAACCAGTGCTGGTCCCTGGGTTTAGTGCCTCAGAACAAACTCTGAGAGAGGCAGTCCTTAGGCGTGTGAGGATGTCATGTAACCTTTCTTATCCCTTTTCCACAGCTGGTAGAAGATGAACGCAGTGACCGGGAAGAAACAGAGAGCTCAGAGGCGGAGGAGGCTGCAACGGGGGGAGGAGCAAAGAACCGGCCTCTTGCCAATGGCCATCCCATCCTTAATAACAACCATCGTAAAAATGACTGAACCTGCTTGTCCCAGAAGCCTTCCAGATTAGTGCGTAAAGCCAAGGAACTACCGCACTCTCCCTACAGGGTCACTTTAAGCTCTGGGGAGAACTTTAAGCTCTGGGGAGAAAGAAGAGAGAAGAGAGTTCTCTGTGCCCTCCCTCCTTGCTTCTGTCACCCAGTTGCCTTTAAACCAAATTCTAACTAGCCTATTTACCCCCAGGTAGAGGGGAGGTTGGTTATAGCCTTTGTCAGTGCGGGGATAGTCTTATTTTCCTCTCTATCCTCCCAAGTTATCCTTTGTATTGCTTTTGAAACCCTTCCTCAGCTCCAGGGGTTGGGGATACAACTCACATTCCTTATTCTTATAATTTGGCCTTAGCTGTCTGCCTTTGACTCCCTGACCTCCAGAGGCAGGGTTGTGCCTTATTGCCCCACCTGAGGGCCTCATCATTCTGCCAAAGCTGGACCAAGGCTCACCTTTCTAAGCTCCCTAACTCAGGTCAGAAGCCAAAGCTGAGCTGACTTTTAACTTTTTCCCTCTTAGACACAAAGGAATTGAGTGTAGGAGGGTGTACGTGATCCTTACCCTACCTCTGCTAAAAAGTGGGGGCTGTTCTGGGGACTACTCAGATGAATTTTGTGTTATTTCTCTGCCAGCCGTCTCTGTAGCCACAGGTCTGAGATCTGACTGCCTCCTTTCTCTGGCCTCTTCCACTAGGCTAGCTGGTTTGGAGTAGAATGGCAACTAATTCTAATTTTTATTTATTAAATGTATGGGGTTTTGGTTTTAAACTTTAAGCCAGAATTACAACTAGCACCTAGCATTTCAGCAGAGGGACCATTTCAGACCACAATGTACTGTTAATGTTTTTTTTTTTAATTAAAATATATTAAAGATTAAATAAAATGTGGAAATAAACGTCAGACTATTAGGAATTGAAAAGGGGGGATCAACTAAATAAACTACAATAATCTTTCTTATGCCTTCCTTGCAGTTATGTAACATTTTCCTTTTTAAACTTCATGGCAAGTGAGAAAATGCAAAGCTAGAGAAAGTAGAAACTTAATGATAGCAGTCTTCACTGCGGAGGACTGTGGGCAGGGGCATCTAACTGGGAGATCCAGAACTGGGTGTAAAGGGGCTGAGGGAGAAAAATAAATTGTAGTCTTAGTTTTACCATCTTGTTAAGACTTTCAAGAAATAATACAAACCAAGGGTAGTAGGTACACAGCCTCCATTCCAGGAATTACATCTGTAAGAAGCATGAACACTTGAACAAACATGGGATGGGTTTCGGAACGAGTGGCAGAAGACTGAGGGACAACATGCTTAGGTTACAGTGACAATCTCTCCACCTGAGGAGGTGGAGAAGGGATCCTGCCAGCTAGCACCACAAAGAAAGGGATCTCTGGATCCAGTGCCCCCATTTCTATGTACTAGGAGCTGGGGGGAGTAGCTAGACCAGAGACTTGGGGTCAGAGTTCAACAGTCAGGAGGACCTAGATCCTGAGGTCAAGAAAGGTTCTGAAGGTCAGGTAGCCATCCTCTAAAGAAGACGCCCTCTGCATTCAATGGCTCCACAGCAGCAAAGCAGTTCCTTGCCTTCCACACTGCCCACCTCATAGTTGTAGTCCCAAGTAAGTTCTGTCCCAGCCCGGATTCTCCTGAAAAGGAAGAAAAGGATGGTTGTGGTGAAGATAACAGATAACTAGGCACCTGGGTTTACAGAGTATGTAGGTGGAACTGGATCATGCATGGAGGGGAGTCCCTTAAAATTTTAGTGTCTTTGCCCCTCACCCACCATCTGCTACCCTGACTCCTCCTTACTTGCTGGCAAAGAAAGCTACCCAGGGGAAGCGAAGATCATGGGTATCCACAAAGACATTCTGGACAAACAGGTTGGGGCTGCAACTGTGCTGTAGGTTTAAGAACAGGATCAAATAAAAACCAGGGAAAGACAATCTGGCTTTGTCAGGTGAGTGAGAGTAGGAAGGAAAATGATGCCGTCTGACCTCCCCTCATTCTGCATTACACCTGAGATGTTTTGAAGGAAATTACTTCTTTAAGATCCTTTGAAATCAAACATCTATAACCAAAAAAAGCAGGTTTTCAGAGTATTAAAGAAATCTGAAGACCCTGGCATAACCCAGCAACCAGAAGTACAGGGAAGGTCTCACGTTGAGGTAGCGGCCCAGGTTGCCTTCAAGCTTGGCGTCGATGATGTAGCAAGACTCCTCACCATCGTAGAACTGGCGTGTGTTCTTACGAACAGGTACACTTTCCCCCTTCTCAACAGAGGCCATGTTGGTTGATTTAATGGCAATCCCATGGGTTGATTTAAGAGCAAAGCCTCGGGTTGATTTTACTGCCACTTGGCGCTTCATTGGACCTACAGAGGAAAGAACGGGGTCAGGGTCTATGCCACTCACAACTGCACAGTCTACCCCCCCCTTTTTTTTTTTTTATTTTTTTGAGACAGAGCCTCAAGCTATTGCCCTGGGTAGAGTGCCATAGCATCACAGCTCACAGCAACCTCCAACTCCTGGGCTCAAGTGATTCTCCTGCCTCTGCCTCCCAAGTAGCTGGGACTACAGGTGCCCACACAATGCCTGGCTATTTTTTTTTGGTTGCAGCTGTCATTGTTTGGTGGGCCCAAGCTGGATTCGAACCTGCCAGCTCAGGTCTATGTGGCTGGCACTTTAGCCGCTTGAGCCACAGGCACTGAGCCTCTACCCCCATTTTTTTCTCCCACACCTTGTAGCTCAGAAATACCAATAAGCTGCAACTCAGGCAAAGATCCTAACTGGCAGTTTTTTCTTGTTTTGTTTTTGTTTTTAGAGACAGAGTCTCACTTTATCGCCCTCGGGAGAGTGCCATGGCATCACAGCTCACAGCAACCTCCAACTCTTAGGCTTAAGCGATTCTCTTGCCTCAGCCTCCTGAGTTGCTAGGACTACAGGCCCCCACGACAACACCTGGCTATTTTTTTGTGGCAGTTGCTTAGCTGGTCCATGTTGGGTTTAAAACTGCCACCCTCAGTGTATGTGGCTGGCGCTGTAACCACTGTACTATGGGTGCCGAGCCATGGCAGTTTTTTTTCAAGCAGAATTAGATCAGCTAGACAAAGGAGCTTAGGGAAAAGAGGAGGGAATCAGAAGAGAGAAAAGGTATGCATCAAACAATATTAACAGTATAACATAGAGCCAGGAAGCTTTCTCAAGAGATGCTTCAACTCTTAGGATCTGAATTTTTCTCTCCTACTTCTTTATAAAGCACTCCATCTAACTTTCCTACTGTTTCTTCCTACCACTCCCCCAATTTTTCAAGACTACCAGACATATTCTTCTTGTCCTCAAAGTCATCCCCTTCAGAGCCAGAGGAGATAGTCTGGATATCATCACTGTCAACCGCTGTTGCTGAAGTCTGACCAGCAGTGGGCTTTCGGCTTGTGCCACTTTCCCCCTCACTTTCTGTGCTGCTGGACAGTGTCAGGACATCCTGGGGAAGCAGAAGGGCAAGAAGAAGGAAGAATAAATGGAAACGGTCCCTTCAAGTCCTTGCTCTCACCTATGGTTTTGTAAGAAAGGACTGAGACTGTAGCAAGAGGAAGATTAGATGTTGGATAACAGAAGATGAGGCAGGGTATAAAGGTCAAAGAAACAGGAAAAGACCTAACAGTAATTACAGTCAAGGACTTGACAAAAGTAAAAATGTTCCATGTTTCTTTACTTAGACACTGAATCAAACAGAAAGCTGGGTACAGCAAAGTGTGAGGTCACGTACATCAGGGTTGGACTGAGCAGAGGCCAGGAGTCGTCGGCTCTGATGCATACTAGTCTTACTAGGTGGGCGGCGAAGTCCTTCAGGCTTCATGGGAGAAGGATTATAACCATAATTTCGAGAGCTTTCAGGAACTCTGGTGGAGGGGAAGGAATGAAAGGGATCAGATTATTGGCTTTTCTTAGGCTCCTTTCATAGGCTATAGGAGAAAAGGCAACTTTGGAAACAGGTCAAAAGACAGGCACTTACACTGACATTTTGTTTCGGTCATCAGGCTCCTGGAAAAGAGCAAGTGAAAGGTTAAATGCTTCATGACTCAAGATAACAAATCAAATAATTAGACCTGACTTTAAATGACCTTCAAAGTAACATCAGCCAGGGAGAGGTGCACCATCTAAAGTGGGGTGGGTATGACAGTACCCGTAGCTCAGTGGGTAGGGTGTTGGCCACACAAACCGAGGCTGGTGGGTTCAAGCCTGGCCAGGGCCTGCTAAACAACAATGACAACTACAACAAGAAATAGCTGGGCATTGTGGCAGGTGTCTGTAGTCCCAGCTACACGGGAGGCTGAGGCAAGAGAATCGCTTAAGCCTAAGAGTTGGAGGCTGCTGTGAGCTGTGATGCCACAGCACTCTACTGAGGGTGAGACAGTGAGACTCTGTCTCAAAGAAAGAAAAAACGTGAGGTGGGTGTGAGGAAATCACTTTGCAACAACCAGTCTCATTACTAAATATTCCTGGCAGGAGCCTATATGCTTTCCCCATGCTGGGGCATAATACTCCTGGTAAATACCAAGAGATGAGTGTTATACCAGCCAGGCACACAGTTTTACCATCTGTAATGTGTGGAAAGTTTCAGTATCATTAAAGATGTAGTTAAAATCAATTATTTTTCTACTTTAGTAGAAACAATGTAACTTGCAACAGCCTTTAATGAAAAAAAAACAAAAAACTTATCCTTCATTTTCCAATGAACCAGGAAGTTGTCCTCCCTCATGTGGATTTTAAGTGTTTTTTAAGAGGGTCACACTCTGTCACCCATGTTAGAGCGCAGTGGCCTAATCATAGCTCACTGCAACTGTAAACACCTGGGCTCAAGCAATCCTCTCACCTCAGCCTTCTGAGTAGCTGGGAATACAGGTATACCACCTTGCCCAGCTTTGTTTTCTTTTCTTTTTTTTTTTTTTGAGATAGAGTCTCACTATGTTCCCCTCTGTAGAGTTCTACAGGATCACAGCTCACAGCAACTTCAAACTCTTGGGCTTAAGTGATTCTCTTGCTTCAGCTTCCCAAGTGGCTAGAACTACAGGCACCTGCCACAATGCCAAGCTATTTTTTGTTGCAGTTGTCATTGTTGTTTAGCTGGCCCAGGCTGGGTTTGAACCCAGCAGCCTTGGTGTATATGGCTGGCACCATAACCACTGCCATACAGGTGCTGAGCCAGCTTTTTTTTTTTTTGTAGAAATGAGGTCTTGCTATATAACTGAGGCTGGTCCTGAACTCCTAGCCTCAGGCAATCCTTCTGCCTTGGCCTCCCAAAGTGCTGGGATTTGGTTTTCTTTTTAAATACCAAGAAATGTCCAAGTAAAATCTAATTCTTTGAATGTGCTGGGTGGGGGGGTGGTTTTCTTTTGGGATTGGGACATTACCTTTTTTTTTGAGACGGAGCCTCAAGCTATCCTCCTGGGTAGAGTGCCATGGCATCACAGCTCATAGCAACCTCCAACTCCTGGGCTCAAGCGAGTCTCCTGCCTCCACCTCCCAAGTAGCTGGAACCACAGGCGTCCGCCA
>CAUYQV010086048.1:0-18762 GCA_963574575.1 Galagoides demidoff
ACTCACTGAGTGACTAGGAGGCTTCACAGGCTAATAGTTAGGAGAGATGATTTCATTACTGAGTGAACTTGGATGGCCTTTCACTTTAATCCTTTCCGTCTAGAGAAGATTGTTATGTATGTTGTTGATATTGTCATTATCATCATCAAGACCTCAGAGACACGTGCACACGGAAAATGAAGCCAAGGTACCAAAAGATCCACGACAAAAAGCAACATCTCCAGCCTGAGAAATTCCATCTGTGATCTCGTTCCTGGGATATATTCAATTGTAGTATATTTTCTCTTTTTTATGCTCATATCACAGTATTATAATTCTATACATCAATGTATGGATTGATTCTCTTTAATCATTCATTCCCTTTGCTTTCTATATTTTACCTATCTTTTATTTTTTTAAATGTTTTTCTCCTGCATCAAACACAGAGATAAACTGTGTCTGAGGAAAAGAGAGACATTTTTTTCTCTCTCGTTTCTAAGTTCCAGGGATCCCTTCCAGAAAGAGTTCTGTTCTGAGCCTGGAGGCAATTGTTCTCTCACTAACTTCTGGCTCCCTGAAAAAATGTATGCATTGGCTCGTTTACACTATTGTGGGACAAAATATATGAAATTACTCAGATCCCCTGAGAAATTATTTCCCACACAGAGAAGGAATGTCCTGCCCCTGACGCAGTCACAATTTAATGGTCTTTAAGCTTCGGTGAACCTCAGTCTGACTTAGTGGTCAGAATAAATAAAAAATAAAGATCACTCATTTTAATAAATAAAAATAAGGACCATGGAGTCCTTATTGTTTTTCCTCCTTTTCACCTGATTTACTAATATTAAAATGTATATTTTGGCACGGTGCCTGTGGCTCAAGTGGCTAAGGCACCAGCCACATACACCTAAGGTGGTGGGTTCGAATCCAGCCTGGGCCCACCAAACAACAATGATGGCTGCAACCAGAAAAAAAAAAATAGCCAGGCATTGTGGTGGGCACCTGTGGTCCAAGCTACCTGGGCGGTGGAGGCAGGAGACTCGCTTGAGCCCAGGAGTTGGAGGTTGCTGTGAGCTGTGGTGCCATAGCACTCTACCCAGGAGGACAGCTTGAGGCTCTGTCTCAAAAAAAACCCCCAAAAAACAGTATATTTGGACCTTAATTCCTATAAGTATCAGAATAAATGAAGTATAACACAACTTTCATTGCTTTTTTTTCTGTTGTCTTCCAGGTACGTTTAGCAAAGCAATTATTCATGAAATTAGGCATTTCACTTTTTTTTTTTTGCAGTTTTTGGCTGGGGCTGGGTTGAACCCACACCTCTGGTATATGGGGCTGGCACCCTACTCCTTTGGGCCACAGGCACCGTTCTAGGCATTTCACTTTTTTTCATTAGGGCTGTTGCTAAACACTTAGTATAAATCGATGCTTCTTCGCATCTGGAATTTGATGAGAAGGACTGAAGTTTAGTGGGAGAAAGATGGTTTTTATTTATTTATGTAAAACTTTTAGGACAACATCCTGAATTTGAGAAGTACTCAATGAGGTTTGAGTGGTTTGCTTTCTTTGCTTTGTGGACAATGAGAAGAATGATAAGTAGCTTTGGGTTACACCTTGAATCACTTGGATAAAATGTTCTTTTTTATTTCATGAAACAACATTCCTGCTTCCTTCTACTTTAATTCACTCTTATTAGACAGTATTATATATCAAGGTGACAAGATGGGATCAACATACAAGAGCCAACTGGTTTCTTATACAGCAGCAATGAACAATTGAAATATAAAAAACAACTAAAAACATCAAAAATAAGAGAAAAAGTAATGCTGAAGGGTGAATGTAACAAAGTATGGGCAGGATCTTTACGCAGACCACTATCATACCCTCTGACTTAAAAAACAAATAGGAAAATAACTCAAGTTCATAATTCTAGGGTCCTCAAACTTTTTAAACAGGAGGCCAGTTCACTATCCCTCAGACCATTGGAGGGCCAGACTTCGGGCCCCAGGACGAGTCAGCTGCTAAGCAGGACAGGCAATGGTGACAAAAACACCCAGCAGGCTGGATAAATGTCCTTGGTGGGCCGCATGTGGCCCACAGTCCATAGTTTGAGGATGCCTGTCATAATTTGAAGACTCAGTATGATTAAGAACTCAATTCTTCCAAATTTTATCCATAGAGTGCATAATTGCTATCAAAATTCTGATAGCTATTTTTTAAATATCAGCAAACTAATTTTAATATTTATAGGAAGGAAAAAAGACTTAGAAAGCCCATACAATACTGGAGAGTATAAAAGGAATGCTGGAGAATGGATACTATAATTATAAAGCATAAAGGTACAGAAATCAAGAAAAAAAAGTATTGCTTACAGAATAGGTACACAGAAGAGTGAAAACAGGATGGACAGCCTCAGATGTACATTTAGCTGATATTTTGACAGTGAAGGAAAGGCAATTCCATGAGGGAAGGATAATTTTTTTTTTAACAAATGATCCTAGATCAGCTGGATGGCCACGTGGGGAAAAAAAAAACCTAGAAATAGACCTTGTACATTTCATCATAATTAATTCATAATGAATCATAGATATAAATGTGAAATACAAAACTACAAAACTCGTAGAAGGAAGTAGAGGAGAAAATCCAAGTTACTTAGGGTTTGGCAAAGCATTTGATATCTAAACTGTGATCCATGAAATAGAAAAAATAAGCTTGGACCTTATTAAATTAAAAAAAAAATTAGTCTGTAAAAAACACTATTAAGAGTAAGAAGATGAGCCACAGACTAAGATGAGAAAGTATTTCTAAAACACATGTTGATAGCTTATATCCAAAATATATAAAGAACTTCATAGGCTCAGCTCCCATAGCAGTGGTTAGGGCACCAGCTTCATACACTGAGGATGGTAGATTCAAACCCAGCCTGGGCCAGCTAAAAATATCTTTGGGTGGCACCTGTGCTCAGTGAGTAGGGCACCTGCTCCATAAACCAAGGGTGGCATGTTTGAACCTGGCCCCAGCCAAACTGCAACAAAAAATAGCCAGGCATTGTGGCAGGTGCCTGTAGTCTCAGCTACTCAGGAGGCTGAGGCATGAGGATCACCTAAGCCCAAGAGTTGGAGGTTGCTGTGGGCTGTGATGCCACAGCACAGCACTCTTCCATGGGTGACAAAGTGAGACTCTGTCTCAAAAACAAAAAACTTCTATAATTCAAAATTAAAAAATTAAAAAATGGGTAAGTGATTTGAATAAACATGTCATCAAAGAAGATATGCTGATGGCAAATAAGTCTATGAAAAGATGGTCAACATCATTTGTCATTACAATTGCAAATTAAAACAATCTGTCATTATATATTAATACTTATTAGAATAGCTAAAATCCAGAAACTAACAGTAGCAATTACTGTGAAAATTCAGACCTCTCATTTATTGCTGGTGGGAATGCAAATTGATACAGCCAATTTGGAAGGCAGCTTTGCAATTACTTAGAAAGCTAAAATGCTCATCATGCCTTCCAGAAATTTTGCACCTAGTTATTTACCCAAATGATTTCATATAGTATGTCCACGACAGTACACATGTAGGTGTTTATACCAAGACTAGTGATAGTCACCCAATACAAAGATGCCCTTCAATAGGTGTGTGTATGAACAGACTGGTTTAAAAGAATGCTGTTTAGCCGTCAAAATACTCGAGCTGTCGAGACGAGAAAAAACACAGGTGAATCTGCAGTACGTATTGCTAAGAGAGAGAAACTAATCTGAAGTATCTAAATACTGTGTGATTTTGATTATATGTAATTCTGGAAAAGACAAGGCAATCGAGACAGTGAAAGTGTCAATGGTTTCTGGTGGCTTGAAGGAATCAGAGGATCGGATGTTGAGAGGTAGTAGATATTTTAGGCTCATAAAAACTTCTGTAATGTGGGTAAATGACTGCGTTTTTCAAAACCCAACGAACTTTAGAGCTCAAAGAGTGAAACTTGTTTATATACAATGGAAAGAAAAATCACATAGATGTTAAGGAAACACAAAAATGGAATTAAAAATATTATAAAACAATTTAACTCTATTAAAAATATATAAAATTTTTCATCTGCAGGTGATGGTGTGGGAAGTCTGACCTATGAAATTTTAGATATTAGTGGGATATGTAAGACTACGGGTAAAATAAAGTGTTCAAAAGCAATTTGAACTTGAATTTGGACTCTATTTGAAGTGAAAATAAGTAAATAAATGGTGGATAGTGGAAGTCATGTTTCTCAGCGTTGGAGTAGTTGGAGTAGTTTATAAAGATGCAATCAGAGGATGCTAGAATAATGCACAGTATATTGTGTTAGAACTGGGAACATCATGGGCGGTGACTGTGGCTAAAAGGAGTAGGGCACTGGCCCTATATGCCAGAGGTGGCAGGTTCAAACCAGGCCCAGCCAAAAACTGGAAAAAGAGAAAGATTGGAAACATGAGCATGAATACATGTTCTGCCTTAATATTGTATTGCTAGAGAACAAATACATACATACATATATATATATATATATATTTTTGTTGTTGTTGTTGTTGTTGTTGTTGCAGTTTGGCCAGGGCTGGGTTCGAATTTGCCACCTTTGGTATGGGGCCGGCACCCTACTCACTGAACCACAGGTGCTGCCCCATAGAAATATTTTTGATATGTTCATATAGATGTGTTGTATACACACCTATGTATTTCTTTATTTCAGCTGAGTGGGCCTAGAAACAGTGACAGCCTAGTAGCACTGAGCCCACTTAGCATCCTTTAACATCTAGATTTTCATTGAAATGCCATTATTTTTTAAAAAACAGGCTCATTAGAGAAATGGTTAATCATAGGACTGGGGAAGGAAGTATGCAAGATAAGCCTCGAGTACCGTCTTGTGCCAGAAAGTAAGAAAGTGCTCAAACAAATAAAACCTAACGATGTGAGTATGGCAAAGGGACACAGGAGCCAAATGAAAGAGCCTCCGTGGCCTAAGGCTCGAACAGCTGGACAACAAGATAAAGTTGTATTGGATTATAACCCAAAGTATGAAACAAATATTCAAACTCTATAATGATGTAAACAAAGTGAATAAGTAATTGAAGAATAGACATATTTTCCAGGCTGAAAATTTCCCCCAAATTCATATAAATATTATGCTGTCAAGAAGGTGAAACATACCTCCCAATTTCTTAAGTGCAAGCTGTGACTTCTTTCTGAAGAGTGAAGTATAGAAATGTAGAAACATGTAAATTTACAGCCCAAAATCCCAGTCAATACTTCCTTGGTCAAGGTCCATATATCCAGTGTGAGAAGTCACGTCAATAGCAGGTGTATTATCTAATAAATATTGTACTCTACTTCTGTGCTAGCCCCAAACTGACAACTCCAGTATAATTATGAGAAATCCGAAAAATCTGAATAGAGGAATATGTAAAAAAACACTTGACAAATACTGTTCAAAAATTCCAAGAAAAACAGAGCAAGTCTGAAAAACTATGGTAGCCATAACACCTCAGGAGACGTGACAACTAAATATTATCTTTGATGGCATCTTGCAACAGTAAAAGAACATTGTATACGTAGAAAGCAAATGTCAACTGAATATGGACTTTAGTTAACAATATATTAATATTAGTTTATTCATTGTGACAAATACATTGCACTGATGTAAGATATATTAATAAGAGGTGTAACTAGCTGTGTGATATAACGTAACACTCTGTAATGTCATTGCAGCTATGTTTTACAAACCTAAAATAGTTCAAAAACAAAATTTATCTGAAAAAAATTAGTTTCTAAAAATTAAAAACTAGACGTAATAGTTGAATGACCATTTCATCAAAGAAAATACACAAAAGGCAAATAAGTACGTGAAAAGATGCTGGCCATCATTAGTTATTCCAGAAATGCAAATTTAAATCACTATGAGATACCATTATGTACCCTTAGAATGGCTAAATTTCAATAAGGCAGGGAAAATCTTAAATGCTGACAAGGATATAATACAACTGATACTCTCACGTGTGACCAGTGACACTGCCAAATAGAAGAGGCTACAATTTAGTTAATAATACTATATCAATGTCAATATCCTGTATTTGGTATTGTTATTAGTTAGGTAAGACATCACTTTGGAGGAAATAATGGGAAGGACTCTATCTGCCATATTTGAAAATTATGCATCTGTAATAAAAGTTTAAAAAGGAAACTCATTAAAACATTAATTTATGCATGTTAAAATCTTATGTATAGGGCGGTGCCTGTGGATCAAAGGAGTAGGGCACTGGCCCCATATGCCGGAGGTGGCAGGTTTAAACCCAGCCCTGGGCAAAAACTGCAAAAAAAAAAAAAGAGAGAGAGATCTTACCTATAAAATTATACAGTGATAATGCAAGTAGTTTAATTTTTATATCCCTTTCAGGCCATATACAAATGTTTTTCATTATTATATTTGATTACAAAAAAAGTTTGATGCCTTTTGTCTTCTAACTAAATTGGGTATGTACACATTTCTTCATAGAATAATTTAGTGTTTATGAATTTTATTATATAGCAGTAATAGGTTTACAGAAAAATTGAATAGAAAGTATTCATTCCATAAATTCCTTTTCCTCCCGACAGGTTCCCTCATTATATTTATTAATTTAATTATTATTTTTTTTTTTTGTAGTTTTTGGCCGGGGCCAGGTTTGAACCCGCCACCTCCGGTATATGGGACCGGCACCCCACTCCTTTAAGTCACAGGTGCTGCCCCACAGTTTCCCTTCTTATTAACATCTCACATTAGTTTGATATATTTGTTACAAATAATGAACCAAAATTTACACTTTACTATTAAATGATGTGCATAGTTTCCAGTAGGGTTCATTCTTGGTATATGTTTCTTCACGTTTTGACAAATGCATGATGCCAGGTATCACCATTACAGTATCATACAGAGTAGTCTACTGGCAGAATGTCCCTTGTGCTCAATCTATTCATCTTTCCCTTACTTTCCCTGAACCTAGCAACCACTAATGTTTTATGGTCTATCGTTTTGGCTTTTTCCAGAATATCATAGAGTTGACAGCATGCAGGATGTGCCTGTGTACCCTTCCCAGACGGGTTTTCTTCATTTCAGATATGCATTTTTGGTCCTCCCCCGTCTTTGTCTTACTAGCTCATTTCTTTTCATTGAATAATATTTTATTGCATGGATGCCCTAGTTGGTTCACCCATTCACCTATTTGGCTGCTTCCAGCTTTGGGCAATTAGGAATGAAGTTCTTGTTTACAGTAGTGCATCAGTGTGAAGGGCTTGTGTTGGTATAAATTTTCAACTTGGATAAAAATGTAACAGAATGTAAATTCCTATATTATATGATAAGACTTTTCTTAAGCTGAATATCTCTTCCATGTGACTGTATGTGTATGTATATGTGTGTGTGTATATATGTATATACATATACACATACAAAGAGTTAATCTATCTCTGTGTGTGTATGTATATATACCCATATATATATATATATATACACACATATATACATACACAGAGATAGATCAACTTTTTGTATTCATCTCTCAGCAGATATTTAAACTATTTCGATATTTTGACTATTGTTAATAATGCTTCAATGAACATGAGGGTGCTGATATCTCTTCAAGACCCTGATTTCTATTCTTTAGGCAGAAGCCCCCCCCCCCATTTGTGATTTTGCTTTCAGTGGCTGGAAAGCAAATGTGTATGAAAATATTAAATGGAAAACTCCCAAATATACAATTCATAAGATTTAAATTGTGTGTCAATCTTAATAACATGATGAAACCTTGTGCCACCCTTCTCTATCCTGCTGGAAATGTGAACTATCCCTTTGTGTGGTGTATCTACATTATACAGGCTACTAGCTCCTTTGTCACTCAGTGGCAATGTTGGCTATCACTTTGTCACATAATGCAGTGGTTATGTTCAAGTCACCTTATTTTATTCAATAATGGCCCCAAAGCACAAAAGTAGTGATGCTGACATATTGTTACAATTATTCAATTGTGTTATCAACTATTGTTAGTCTCTTATTATGCCCAATTTATAAATTAGACTTCATCACAGGTATGCATAGGCATAGGGAAAAACGTAGTATACATAGGTTTGGGATCCTTGGTTTCAGCCATCCACTGGGGATCATGGACCATAACCTCCAGGTATATGAGGGAGCTTCTGTATACCCAGAAGTGAAATTGCTGGGTCATGTGCTAGTTCTAGTTTAGAGAATTGCCACACAGTATTCCCTAGCTGCTGCACCATTTTACATCCTCATCGACAGTATAGAAACAATACCTGTTTTAATGGTATTATTTGAGGGGTTTTTTTTTGTTTTTGTTTTTGTTTTTTTAGAGATAGTCTTACTTTGTCACCCTCAGTAGAGTGGTGTTGCGTCACAGCTCACAGCAACCTCCAGCTCTTGGGCTTAGGCAATTCTCTTGCCTTAGCCTCCCCAGTAGCTGGGACTACAGGTGCCTGCCACAACGCCTGGCTATTTTTTTGTTGTAGTTTGGCCGAGGCTGGGTTTGAACCCACCAGCCTCCATAGGTGGGGCTGGCGCCCTACTCACTGAGCCACAGGCACAACCTGATTATTTTTGTTTTGATAGTTCATCATGGTTTGATGATAATCCCTTGTCAGGGTTTCTACATATTCTCTCCCATTCTGCTGATTGCCTTTTCACTCCATGGATTGTTGTCCTTGGTGTGCAGTAGCTTGTAGTTTGATTTACTTCTACTTCTATATTTTTTTGGCTGTGTTTTTGGTATCATAGTTAAGAAATCATTGCCTAGACCAGTGCTACAAAATTTTTATCTTATGTTTTCTTCTAGGAGTTTAACAGATTTGGGTCTTATATTTAAATCTTTAATCCATTTTGAGTTGATTTTTGGTGTGGTACAATAAAGGTACAGGTCCAGTTCCATTCTTGGAAATGCAGGCATCTAATTTCACTGACACCATTTGTGGAAGGGATTATCCATTCCCTTGGCATCCTTGTCGAAAATCAGTTGATCATATACATATGGGTTTGTTTCTGGGCTCTAGATACTTTTCCATTGCTCTATATGTCTGATTTTATGCAAATATCATACTTTTTAAATTGATGTAGCTTTGTAATACAGTTTTAAATCAAAAAGTGATTCCTCCAGCTTTGTTCTTCTTTCTCATGATTGACATAACTACTTGGAATCCTTTGTGATTTCATGTGAATTTTAGGATTATTTTTATTTCTATTAAAATGTGATAGAAAATAAGAATTATATTGGATCCAAAGAGATTGTAGGTTTTAGATTTTAATGTGCAATTTGAGAAGAAGTGTATATTTTTTCGTTCATTTTTGAAATAGTGAAACTGAGAATTTAAGTACTTTTCTAAGAGATGAGGACAGTCAACCGCAGAGCTGAGTCTATGACAAATATCTTCTAGAGATCTTCACACTATCCCAGAGAAAATATATTGATCTTTATTGTTTGTTTGTTTTGTTTTGCTTGAATGTGATCATTTATTACTTTCCAAATTTTATGGCATTTACAAATTTGACTATGCAACTTTTGAGGAAGGATGTCAAGGGAAGAGAGGAAAATGTATTCCTAACTTTTGAGGGATGTAAGCAAATTATGAAAAAATAATAAAAGTGAAATTATTAATAATAGTATAGAGTAAATATTTCTACTTATAACAGGCACAATGGTAATGTGAATTATTTTAGTTCTCACAGAAGATTTTGAATATCATACTAAAGTGATACTTAATTTTTAGAAGAATAACTGAGTCTTAGAAATGTTAAATATATACTAAGATGGAGGTAACACAACAATTTTCAGATTTGTAATTCAAAGCAGACTGATTTTATTCCTAACCACTGTAGTCCATTATCTTTCTATAGACACAATATAGAAAAGATAGCTAGAAGGTACCCCAGGATTATTGGGAACAGATTGCCTTAAACTTTGAATTTTCTTTACTTTCTCAAACTAAGTGCCTGAATTGGCTAAAGGCCTGTGACCAGTGCTTTCTTGACTTTTCCCATCAACCCCCTGTTGCTGTGGCATGGTTTAGTAGTTCTAAATTCACGCTTTTGTTGAAAAGGATAGTATTCTATAGAGTTGAATGTCACTATGTAAATCACCAGCTGAGGACTTCAGCATGTGTCTCAAATACTCATAACAGTACTCTGCCTACATCAGCTTGGATCAATATGTGACCCCACTGGGTCTGGTAATAATCATTCATGATGTTCTTTATGTGAATTCTTTCCTCCTTTCTTTAATGAGTATGAGTTTGTTAATATCATTGCTCTGACATGTCATCTTTTACAGTCCCAATTATTCTGGGGAGAGATTTTAAAAATAGTAATTTCTCTTCACTTCATTCCAGATGGCTTCATAATGACTTTATTATTTTTGCAGATGTTGTAAAGGAAACTTCAGGGAGCAAGCCAAAAAAAATATCATAGATGCTAACAAAAGTGAGCTTTTTAAATTGAATATTCATTTTGTAAAAACAAATACTTTCTATCCTAACTGTAGGTACTGTGGACTGTAAGTTAAGCATGTTGTGATTTTTATAAACTGATTATCAATTATTTGGGATATAAATCGATCTCGTTGAGTTTTGGGAGATAGCAATCTTTGGATATAAACTTAGTAATAGTCCCAAAGCAAATGTCCCTTCAACTCAATGTTTTAAAAAGTCATGTGATTACATCCTTTTACATTTTTTTTCTACTATTGTATGACTTTGAAAATATTTAACATAATCCTCAGAAAGAGCACAGAAAGGTATGATTATCCTCAGAACCATATTGAGGAAACCATAGGTCAGAGAGGTAATTTATTATAATGTCTTTGAGCTGTCTAATGGATAATGATTCAACTTTTTGACTCCTAATCACATTAGGAGTCACATTATTCTGATACTACAGTCTCCCGAATATAGGATCCCTAACATTGATACAGGTTAAAGATGGCCTTACTTTTAGGGCCATTTCTAACACTCAAGTGTGCTGAAATGCAAAGGATTGTTTATTATGAGTTATTTTTTAATTGGTTGCAACATAAGTTGGTTTTATAAAGGGAGATGAAGCTATTTTATAGAAAAACCTAATTTTAGAATTTAGGATGGATCATAGAGGTCATGAAATTTAGAGACTCATCCTATATAAAATCTCTAGTACACCTTTCTAGGAGGATACATTTGCTGCCTTTGACATACAATTTCTAATAATGCGGTAAAATGTACAGTATTGCTACATTTTTTTAAAAAATCTGAGTTTAAGACATTTTCCTCTTAGCGTATGACAATATTTGTTTCCTTCTGCTTATATGGGTCTCAGGTTTGCCACATGTGTGGAGCAGCTCTGCTTGGGGTGTGGCAGAACAAATGATTTAACTTATTTAATAGTTCACTTTGACTCAATATTCAAATAATAAACCTTCAGCTATTGATACCATTGTCTGGTATCTACTAGGCCCCTTTCCTGAACACACACTGACTCTAATGCATGAACACATCAAGAGTTGTTCGTTTTCTCATAAGGTTTGGCATTTTCATTAAACTTTCATTCTCCAGGATATGTCAAGACCTACTCCTCTGAAAATAGCCAAGAAGTAATTGAAGTAGTTGTGCTACTCATGGTGGTGAGGGATGGAAATCCCTTGGGGTGGTGATCCATTTGGGGATGGCTGTGGAAAGATTCATATTTCAGCAAGTTCTTAGTTGCTATACTGTTTTATACAATAGGAGAACATACTAAAATCAGTTCCGAGAGGAGGACTGAATGAGAACTCTGCAGTTCCTCAAAATTATTAAACGAAAGGTTTTAGTAATGGAATTTATTGTATTCAGGAGGGACAAATCTCCTAGCTGGGTAAAAACAAAAACAAATTGAGGTAAGCTTAGGGACAATTGTATAGCTCATTATACACTTACAGGGAAACAGGCAATAATGGCACGTAGAATAATTGCATTCTTAGGGCTAGCGCAGCAGAGTATATCCGAGAAACCAACTGATATCAAACTGTAGAAGCCTCCACTTCCCCTCTCTGAGGACTTCCTATCCCTGATGATGATTTTATAAAGACTAAAAAAATAAACAGATAAATAAACTGTGGCAAACTAGAGTTCAAATTGCACTATCCTAAAATTCATTGAGCTTAACTTTCAGGTAAAGTCCTAGGTGGAGAGTGGATATGTTCAATGTAGGAGATAAAGGTGAGCTCACAAGAACAATATTTTTGACTGTGTCTAAAAAAGTTGTGCTGTTCATAAGGTGGGGGATCTTTTCTGGTGTTGAAGATCCATTGAAACCTCTACTGACTCTGGCACATGAATTACGCTTCAGTAATCTCTCTTACTCAGGATTTCATCCTGACATCACGGAGGCATGAAAGGAGATCCGTGATAGAGCAACCTTCCCTGTCTTAGGATCTCTGGCTAGAAAAATTACCTCTAGATCCATCAGCAACTTATTTTAGTGTGATTCTGCATCAGAACAATATGCCTTGAATTTGGGTACCCATACAAAGCAGCTAACTTTGTGGTTATTTATTTCAAATTAGGTCTAAGATACCAATAATTATTACTACTCATGAAAACAGAATTTGAAATACTTCCTTGCCTATTATTCTGACTATAATCAGAATCAATGGTTTATTATAAATACATGGAAAATGCAGAAAGAAAAGTTTTATTATACATCTGGGTCATTATAAAAGTTTTGAGATACATAAATATTGAGAAATGTGAGGTCCATTCACATAGAAACAGATGAAGCCCATCCAGCAATACTCAGGCCAAAAACGTTGAAACTTGTATGAGGGAATCAGAAAGGAAGGGCACTGTCCACTGTGTTTCTTGGAAGTGAAGGAATGTATCAAAACATAGTCTGTCTTAAAACTGTGATAATTTTATACATATGTAATTTTATATGTTAAAACTCTCAATAACTACGTTCCTTGTATACCCCTCAACTATTTTTCCTATGCATAGAATTATCTGCTTTATTTAGAGCAACACTTTATAGTGTTTACTCTTTTGTAAACTGATTTCTCACTTAACATTTCATGAATATGTTTATGTGATTAAATTTTATTCTAGATCTTGACTTTTAAGGGTTGTATATCATTTCTCCATTTTGAGATACTGTAATATATTTAGCCACTGCCCTGTTAGTCCAGTTTTTTCTAAGCCTTCCATACTCATAAATATTTATTATATTTGTGATATTTCTGTAATATAAATTCCAATTTATAGACATGTGGGGATAAATGGCATGAGTTTGTTTAGGCTTTTAATATACTACCAGAGGCTTATGTCTATGCTCCGTGGCCAAGAGTATATGCGAACATTAAAAAATGCACACTTTGGAAATTTCATAAGACAACATGGCATTTGTTGTTGTAATAATCTCTGCCGCTCTTAGAACACAATGGTATTTCATTGATTCATAAGATTCTTCTGATGTTTGATTCTGGCAGCTAATGAGCTGGGTCAGGGACTGGAAAGTTGAGCTTAACCAATGGCTGACAACGACTTGCTGTATGTACTTAATCCAGGTGTTCATTAAGCTGAAAGTTCATTCTATTTGGTTCTTTGCCTACTGTTCACAGGTGGTTTATTTATATTATTACAAGTAAAAGGGTTGTGTTTGACAATGCCATCTGTTGTCGTATCAACAGGAACAAACAGTTCTAAATAACAGACCATCTCTAGGAACTGAGTTTTCCCTTAGCTGGGTGGAGTCTCTGTCTAATACCGGGCTGGGGGAAATTGGGAGATAGCTCTGCTTCTTCCATTATCTCCGTTACAAGTGAGTCAAGTCTTGGGGCTGGACTTGACAGTGTGCTTTCTCCTAATACTTTGTACCATATGGACGCCCATGGCACACACTGGGTATACACGGCTTATAGATGATCCAGAGGAATTTTCAGTGCACACAAGTTCTTGCCCATTTTTTTCGCACAGAGTCAAACTGTATCACTCATCTGAAATCTTATAGATGTTTTAGTATTTGAGATGAAACTTTTCTGATGTCTTTTTCCATCACATTTTTTTTTCTGACATTGTCCATGGGAACCCCATGCTTGCAGATAGTTTTTTATTTGTCTTTAACAGTTTTTATATTGTTTGAATTATTGGTAGTAAAGTCCATCCTCATCTGGCCATTTTCTGGCCAGATCATCTTGTCCCTTATTTATTATTTTCCTAATCTGAAATCTGGCATCAGTAAGTGGGACTATTATGCTTTCACATCATTATTTCCTTTCTTCTTTCCTTCTTCCTCTCACTTTCCCTCCCTCTCAAGAACTGTCTAATAAGTAAAATGAGATGTATTAATTCTAATTTTAAAAATATTCCCTATATATTTTTTTGTTAAATAAAAAGTCAAGTTTAGAGAAAAACTTTATTTTCTAATGAAATGGAGAATAATATGTTTTTTTTATTAAATCATAACTGTGTACATTAATGCATTTATAGGGTACAATGTGCTGATTTTATATACAATTTGGAATGCTTGCATCAGACTGGTTAACATAGCCTTCACCTCACTTAATTATTTGTTGTGTTAGGACCTTTATACTCTTAAGTATCTCAAGAATGGAAGAAAAAAAAGTATCCAGTATACTCAGTACTATTATGAAACCAATATATAATCACCTACACTTTCATACAAATGATAAAACATGTTCATCTTTAATATACTCATAAGACTTACTGTGTATGAGGATGATTCAATTATTACTTAATGGATGCAAGAAATTCAGATGGGGGAGAGTTGATTGTCCTCTGGTTACATTCTTGGCTCCCCTGAGGAATTATTTTCACAGCTTTAATATATCTCCGCTTCCCACCCCATACTGAGAGTTAAATGAGGATGGCTGTACCTGACCACTATTGCACATAACATGCCAGGTGGTGTCTAATTGATTCAAATATACTAAACTTTTAATTAAGGGAAAAAAATGTAAGCAGTGAAAAGAACATAAAGGAATCATACAATTCAATGAATTTTGATTGCATGTAGATAACCTCTACCAAAGCAAGGCATAAAGCTGAGTGCCATAGTGTCATAGTTCACAGCAACCTCAAACTCTTGGGCTCAAGCAATCCTCTTGTCTCAGCCTCCTGAGTAGGTGGGACTCACACCCACCTAGTTTTTCTATTTTTAGTAGAGACAGGGTCTCACTTTGTTAAACTGTGGTTTGTTACAGGTGCAGCTTGTCCAGAAACAGTTGATTGATTGTGTGCCATTTGTAGCTTCAAAACATGCTCTTGAACAAAGCATGTTTCTACAGTGTGTGCCAGGGCTGCTTCTCTGCTTTCTGTTCATTTGATATTTACTTTCAAAAGCTCAGAGTTGAGACAGCTTACTTGGGAAGTATTCTCAACCTTTTTTTATGAGTAATTTTTTAATCAAGCAATATTTACTTAAAAATTTCTGGAGACAAAGAGTGCCGTATGCCTATGTTTTGATATACTCCTGTCTGTCTATTCTGTGACTGTGCCTCCTGAAATCAGCTGTAGGCTTCATCTTCTGCTACCCTCATATTTCATGCAACTATGGATCTGTGGCCACCCCTTTAACCACAGAGATGCCATAGTTTTGTGACAGATTTAGGGGCATTGCATGTTGTGAATTCAGGAATCAGGAGCTCTCTCCTTGAGTGGCGATGAGACATTTGTAAAATTTTCAGTAGAACAAGGCTTTCTCTCCAAGAAAAGCTTGAAGTTGTCAGCTAATGAGGAGAAAGTGATGAATAGAAAGAGGAGGAAAATGGTAATGAAGAAAGTGGGGGGGGTTGTGCAAAGATGTTAAGAGGCTTGGAAAGGGGGCAGTGCCATTGAAAGAACTGACAAAGGAAGTGGGAACCAGGAGACAAGCCAAGGGACAGAGGAGACTTGCTCAGGAGAGAACGCAGAGGGGCCAGCAAACATTGCAGTGGTGTCCTGGGCTCATCTTCTAACGGTGCAGTACTGTCGGAGCAGAACTCAGGCCAGAGCAGCGGGCCCATCTAACATCAAAGGGAAATGAGTGGGAGAGAGGTGAGGATGGTAGTGTGTGGAGCACAGTCTAGAGCTATAGTTGCAAGGCCCTCCCTGCAGTCACTAGCACTACTGTTTTCTTGCTATGTGACCTCAAGGCAAGTTGCCTCTGAGAGATTTCCTCGTGGAATACTGAGAACGGTACAGTAAGAGTTGCAACCCCACAGTGCTGTTTTGCTGAATAGAGGAGCTAAAGCGTAATCATCACTCTGCACATGGCTTAGACCACACTGATATTGTGATAAATATTAGCCACTGAGATTAACATGTTTTCAGACCTATTTTTGTCTTAAATACTATGTGAGGACTTTTCACACATTTTTAAATCGGATCCTCCAAACTGGATAGTTGGAGTTACTGCTCCTGTTTCCCAGGTAAAGAAATCGAAGGTTGAGAGAAATTAAGCAATTTGTCTAACTCTAAATTTCGGTATATTTCTTCATCATATTCTATTTTATATTTGCATCAAATATGAAACAAGTCCTTGCTATACATTTTATAACTACAGTCTGCCTATTTTATGGAGAGGGTCATCTCATCAATTTAGGTGAGAAATTTGAAGAAAGGAGAAATAACACAGGAGACTGCTTTGAGGGTTAGATAGACTTATCTATATGTCTACCTTTCTATCCATCGATCTAGCTGACTGCCTCCACATAACATAAAATCATAACAGATGCAAAAAAAGAAGCCCTACAAACCGTTTTCTTGGTGAACGATCCAGGGTCCAGTTAATTGTTAATACAAATGATAAATAAATCAGGAGGATAATCTATTTTACCTTTGCATTTAAACGATGCCCATCTACAGCATTCAAAAACGTTGGATCTTCCTACTTATGAAAACATCACTTAAAAGTACAAGTGTGATTTGTGATCTCTCAAAGATGTGCACAGTCACAAGAGACTTAACAATGAGAACATACCGGAGAAATGAGAAAAGTATCAAAGTTCAAAAACCCATCAGCTAGACCAGGATGCAAATAGGACAACATAAAAGAGATTTTGAAATGGGGTGAACCCTTTCTATAGAGAAACAACCTCTGGCTACTTTCATGTCTGAGAGCACGGCAGGAGGCCTCGTGATTCTAACATAGCCGCGTTCAGGAAAATCCATCCCAAAATTTAAAGTGCAACTAAATTTCCTTGCTTTTAAGCTTTTAAAATACTTTCAAGTTTTTAGAATTACGAACTATGTGAAAATATACTTCCTAGTTCCTTTATGCTTCTCACCCTGTTCCCCGATTGTTAATGTCTTCCCTTTTGTGATGTTATTACAACTGGGACTGTTGGCAATTCAGTATTTTTTTCCTGTTTTAGGTTCTCATCCAGGATATAACATTACAGTTCGTTTCCTTATCTCCTTAGCATCCTCTTGGATGAGGGCGTTTCTCCTACTTCCCTTGTTTTCGATGACCTTGGCAGTTTTTTAGAGTGCTGGCCAATGAGTATTCTGCAGGAAGCTCTTCCGTCCAGGTTCATCTGTATGTGTTTCCATGGATCCAGTGGTGCTGTGGGTTTCTGTGAGGAAGATCATAGAACTAAAAGGGCCATTCTTATCACATCCTGCTGAAAATATGTGTTATCAATGTGCCCTTACAAATGAGGCTCATCTGGCCCACCTGGCAGAGGCAGAGTCTGGTGGGTTTCTCACCTGAACAGCCGTCCCTGCCCTTCCCCTGTTCGGCTCTGTTCTTTGGAAGCAGATAGGCAAGAGCAGCACTCACTGAGATGAGGGTAAATTGCAGGGTTAAGCTCTGCTTACAAGAGAGACAAGAATCTACGTAAGTTATGGGGAGGTCTTCTGCACAGATGCGAGACTGCTTTCTCATTGATGTCAATGTTTATTTAATGCTTTGAGTTGTGACCCAAATGCATTGTCTATTTCAGTGTTCACATTGCTCCAGCTGTGCGCATTCAGTACTGGTTCAGGTTGGTCCCTGTATTGCCATGATCCCATTCTTTACCTTCAGGCATTACGAAAATTTTCAAATTTTATTTTGAAATGTATTTAGATTTTCAGAAGAATCACAAAGGCATTATAAAGTCCTTACATTCTTTACTACCTTTCCCCTTTGTTAACATTTTACATAGCTGTGATATATTGACATTGGAACAATACTATTAAATAAGCTATGAACACTGGTCAGCTCTGACACCGATTTCCTCCTATTCCACAATCCACACTCAGGTAACCCCATCGTATTTAGTCATCATGTCTCCTCCAGCCTGTGACAGTTTCTCTGGCTTTTGTGATCTTTCATGATGTTGAAAACTACTGGTCAGATACCTCGTAGGCTCTGAAATTGGATTTTTCTGATATTTTCTCATCATTAGAATGAAGTTGTAAGTATGGAGGAAGAACCCCACAGAGGTCAAGTGCCCTTCTCATCACATGACCTCAGAGAGTATGCAGGATCCATGTGAATTAAGGCCGATAACTTTTGTCACCCCTGGTTGAGATGGCGTCTGCCAAAGATCTCACTGTAAAGTTTCTGTTTTCCTCTTCAGTTTATCATTTATTAGAAGTGAGTTGCTAAACCTACTCCAGGGGAGGAGAGCCAAGTTCCATGTCCCACAGGTGGGAATATCAAATCATAGCCACTAGAGAAATAAACAGTTTTTTTTTTTTTTTTGAGACGGAGCCTCAAGCTATCCCCCTGGGTAGAGTGCCATGGCATCACAGCTCATAGCAACCTCCAACTCCTGGGCTCAAG
>CAUYQV010086050.1:0-39204 GCA_963574575.1 Galagoides demidoff
CCAGCTACTTGGGAGGCAGAGGCAGGAGACTCGCTTGAGCCCAGGAGTTGGAGGTTGCTATGAGCTGTGATGCCATGGCACTCTACCCAGGGGGATAGCTTGAGGCTCCATCTCAAAAAAAAAAAAAAAAAAAAAAGAAAAAATAAACCAAACCAAAAAAGACAAATATCATATGATTCCATTTATTAGAGGGGCCTCACATAACCAATTTCATAGGAACATAAAGTAAAATAGTGGTTACCTGGGGCTGAGGAGAGGTGGGAATGGGGAGTTAGTGTTTAATGGATGTGGAGTTTCAGTATGGGATGTTGAAAGAGTTCTGTGGATGGATGATGGTGATGGTTGTACAGTAATGGGATTGCACTTAATGCCACTGAATTGTATACTTAAAATGGTAAATTTTGTTATGTATGTGTTACCAAAACTTTTTTTACATGGTTAAAAGATAATACCAGGGGAAACCCTTCTGAGAGTATGCAGCACACAGCTGATAAGCCAGCCAATACAGATCCCAAGTTGACGTCAACCTGGGCGTGTGTGCAAACTGAGGCAAGTAAGATACCTTCCCTAGGACTGACTCATGATCAGGGAGGAATGAAAATGAGTGCAAAAAAGGAAGTGACAGGAGGGGAAAAAACACATGGAGTAATGTGTTCCAAGCTTTTGAAACTTTTCCATCCACAGATCCTCAATATCAAAATAGTATGAATGTAGAATTCTAAACTTTAGCTTAGGATTTAAAGGCTCTATCAGATTTTGGAAGTTTCTTTGAAGTCCTATGTTCCATCTTAAATATGTATGCCAATTTTCTTTCTTTCTCTCTTTCTTTTTTTTTTTTTTTGAGATAGAGTCTCACTATGTCACCTTGGGTAGAGTGCTGTGCTGTCACAGCTCACAGCAACCTCTAACTCTTGGGCTTAAGCAATTCTCTTGCCTCCGTCTCCCAAGTACCCGGGACTACAGGCACCCGCCACAATGCCCCGCTATTTTTTGGTTGTAGTTGTCATTATTTAGCAGGCCCAGGCCAGGCTTGAACCTGCCAGCCTTGGTATATGTGGTTGGCACCCTACTCATTGAACTACGGGCATCGAGCCACCAATTTTCTCTTCCATTCCCTAATATATTTGTCTTTCTCTTTATACCATTTTTCATATAACTCATTCAACTCTGGTGGTTTGAATGCATACACCAGACCATTTACAATTTGTATTAGAGGTGGAGTGGGAACAAAAGACTCTGAACCTTGTTTGGATTGATGAGTGGTGATGGAGGAATGAAAAAATGATGCTGGCATTACCTAGCATCCTGTGAAAGTGATGCTTCAGGGTGAGTCTGGTTTAGCTCCAGGCTTTCTGCTATATCTCAGTTTGGCAGAGTGGCCTGGGAGTCAGGACACTGGGTCTGGGAGAAGCAGCACTGAGTGATTGCCCTTGCTCTTGACCTTCATTTCCTCAGCTCTGGAGTCACAGGGCTGAACCCTAGGCAGCCACTGATGGGTAGAGGAACACCCTGCAGGCCTTATCAGCTCCCTGGGAAGGAGCTCGGATGATATGGCTGGGACTTTCTCCAGTTTTTCAATGCTTTTATACTCTCTTGATCTGTTCCCACAAGGCCAAAGGTAGCTTTGGCATAAATGATTTCTGACACATTGGGGAATTTCCTTTCTGTGTGTAGATTCTTTGGGAGAGAGCGTGCCTGAGCTTTAGACTCAGCTGCAGGTGATTCTGCATAATACACTTTAACCTCAGATTTGGATTTGGATTCCACTCAGCTCTCCTTTTAATAATTGCCATTTATGAAATACTCAAAATATGCCAAGCATTATTAAATTCATCAGTTCATTTAATACACAGGCAAAACTTCATGAGGCAGTTTAACATAATAGTTAAAAGCAGGGCTCTGGAATCAGTCTGCCCAGGGTCAAGTCTTAGCTGCGCAACTTACCAGCTCTGTGATTTCAGACAAGTGACAGCCTCTTTTCACTTCTATAAATGGAATAATAGTAGTCTCCAGCTGTTGTGAGAATAAAATGAGATCATACATGTAGAACACCAGATAGTAAGTACTCCTCAAAAATAATGTGTATTTTATCATCCCCATTTAATAGATGTAAAAATTCAGGCTTAGAGATGTTAAACAACTTGCCCAATGTCTCAATGACAGGGAAGGGCAGAGGCAGTACTGGAACCCAGAATCATGAGCTGGAAAGCTCTGCTCTATGCTCATCCGTAGAACTTAATTGCAAGGATTATTGGTTTCTGAAAGGACAGCCTTAGAGCAGTTTCTTTCACCTGATATTTTTGCTTGAACCCTGAGAACATTGGAGTGTCAACATTCCATGAAAAATGTCTACACTGGCTCGGCGCCTGTGGCTCAATCGGCTAAGGTGCCAGCCATGTACACCTAAGGTGGTGGGTTCGAATCCCCAGCCCGGGCCCGCCAAACAACAATGATGGCTGCAACCAAAACATGGCCAGGTGTTGTGGCGGGTGCCTGTGGTCCTAGCTACTTGGGAGGCGGAGGCAGGAGACTTGCTTGAGCCCAGGAGTTGGAGGTTGCTATGAGCTGTGATGCCATGGCACTCTACCCAGGGGGATAGCTTGAGGCTACATCTCAAAAAAAAAAAGAAAACTGTCTACACTATAGTGATACTGTATCATTTTCACCAGGATTACAGTTTCTCTCTTGCATCTGAATTTTCTTAAAGTCAAATGCTATGGCATAGAAAAGCAATTTTATAATGATGTTGGCAGAAGCCAAACTCCATCCTCATCTGCTATGATGACTGTCATACTCCAGTGTCCACAGCTCAGATCTCTTCGTAACCATTTCTGATGTCCAAATTGTGGGTCTTAGATGGGTCCTTCAGGAGGGAAGAGGTCATTCATAGACAATTTGCAAAGTAAGTAAACATCTACAATAACTAAAGCCTGTTAGTCCCTTCCTGAATCCTGTTGTCACTTCAGACACTCTATTTCTCCTCTATTCTTGCTATCAAAAGCTTGGCACTTGTCCTCAAGGCCATATCAGGAAAATGAGGACAAGTGGTTTGAAGGGAAGGAAAGGCCAGTTTATTAATTTTAGTCACAAATGAGGAAAATGTAGACTTGTGTCTTAAAGTACCAATTTTCCTAATCATAAATAGAAATACAGAACTTTTTTTGTTTTTTAAGGAAAGCGTGAAACCAAGTTTACAGAGCAAGCACGAGATATAAGTTTACAAAGCCAGATATGTTTGCCATTGACAGTGAACAGGTTCCCTTGTGACAAAAAAAGGCTTTGGTTATGGTCTGGGGTCCCATTTTATAATATCTGGGTAGGGCTAATCTTATGATTCAGACATTATCATGGAACCATTTTGATGGACAGTTTATGACCTAACTACCTCTTAGTCACTTTCTAAATACTGTTGTGCCTGGACTGCCAAGCCTGAGGGACATTCCTCCTTCCCCCAGGTGTGGCAATTATTTGCTCTGCATAGGAGTAAGGTGGGGTAGCACTGAGATGGGGTCAGCCCTTGTAGTTCTTCCCATGTGTGGCAGTTTCTTGAGTCAGCACCAAGGCAAAGCATCTATTGTGTTTCTTAGAAGAGTCTCGGTGGTCCCTTGCTATCTACTCAACATGTCCCCATTCTTCTATTCTAGAGTCCAAATCATTGGGTAGGAACATTGATTCATCTGGCTGTTTCCTGCTGAATGGAGAGTGACAGTCCCTCTTACAACTATAGTCATGTCCTCAGAAGATGGTGCAAAGGGGAGGTAGGCTCTGGGACTGATAGAAAATGTAGGATCATTTGTAGCTTGATGGCCTCTAGAGAAGATGAAATAAATTTGCTTAGAAAACATATAAGGATAGCAGGCCAGGCATGGTGGCCAATCCTAGCCTGTAATCCTAGCACTTTGGGAGATGGAGGCAGGTGGATCACCTGAGCTCAGGAGTTCCAGACCTGCCTGAGCAAGAGTGAGACCCCCATCTCTACTAAAAATGGAAAAACTAACCAGGCATTATGGCTGGTTAGCATCTGGAGTCCCAGCTACTTGGGAGGCTGAGGCAGGAGGATTACTTGAGCTCAAGACTTTGAGGTTGCTGTGAGCTATGATGCCACAGAACTCTACCCAGAGCAAAAGAGTGAGACTTGGTCTCAATAAAAAAGAAAAAAATAAAATGTATGAGGATCAGACTCAACATTAGAATCCTAGTATGCAAAGTAAGGGGGTGACCAAGGGAATTACTAAGGCATATCCAGCAGATCTGTTTGAACATTTAAATATGTGTGGTTTGGTTTGTCAGGGCAAAAGATGGCTTGTCCATGGGTAAACAGTTTGTAGTACATACGTTATTACCAAAAATTCAGCACTTTTTTCCTGCAGCTGCATCAGAAAAAAAGGACAAGTAGCTTTGAAGAAAAGAGAAGTTTATTACTTGGCTGACAAAAGAAAATGTCAGATTTTCTTAAAATTTGAATTCCTGTTTCTGAGCAACAGCATAGACCTTTTACACTGTAAAATTTACAGATTCTGATCCCATAATCCCATTTTGGGCCAAGACAATCTCATGGCCTACGTCCAGATTCATCCTGTCTTTAGCCAAAAAGATGTCATGGCCTCCACCCATCCCGTCTTCAGCTGAGAGGATTTTGTGACCTCTGCCTAGCTGATCCTTTTGAGCTATCTCCTGTGGCACAAAGAACAAAAGATATTCCCTGTCCCTTCTGAACACTGGCCTGAAGCAGGGATGCAAGTTTCAGTTCCCCAAAAGTTGGGGCGACAAAATATTTTTTCTCAGGTCACTTCCTTTGTGACAATCTGAAGGAGCCGCTGCAGGGGAAGTCTATTTGAACAGGTACCAGAGATCCTCCAAGAGAGTCTGAGAATTTGTCTGCAGTGTTGGAGTCCTCTTCTGTGGGAGATGAACAAGTTTCATTTTGGTTCTTCCACGGTTTTGCCAGACAATAATGAGCAGTAGGTCCCCTGGCTGACCGAGAGGACTAGGGGAAGAAGAATCTCGAAGCAATAGCTTGTGTTCTCATAACGTCTGCAAGAACTGAGCTACTTGAAGGGTGTGTTGATGTCTAGCCATTTCCTGTGAACCAAAGGCAAGACAGGACCATTGTCACCTTTGTAAGGACTTGGGGAATGCCAAAACGAGGTATGAGGTCCTTCAGACGTCTTTAGGAAATGTCAGTGGCCTTTTCAGTCCTGCAAGCAAAACCTTTACTAACATTTAGGTGAAATCTACCAGCCAGTCCTTGCTGGGGTAGGTGCCCTTTTATTGGGCCAGAGAGGCAAATTTTGCCCTTGAAGACCATTGAGGATTATTGGTTTGGCAGATGGTACAAAGTGAGGTGACTTGTTTAATAGTAGAGGCTAGTAAAGGAATGTTCAGGAACACAAAGTGTTCCAGGAGCTGTCCACATGGCTTTGGACTGAAGTGGGTAGCGTTATGAGTGTCTTCTGCCAAGATTTTTACATTTTTAGCAGGTTTTAGATAGATGTTTTCTTCAGTTAACTGTCTATAGGGGCCTTAAGTGGTATCTCTGTGTTAACACGTCATATTTCTGAGGTGGAATAAGCTGAAATAGAGAGAGTGAGATTAGAAGGGAACAGAGCCCCAATTAGGTTAGGAAATGATTTTTCCAGGGCTGCCCATTTGGCAGCCACATCTGCAGCCTAATTTCCTTGCGCTATTAGATCAGCTCCCTTATAATGTCCCTTACAATGGACCACTGCCACTTCAGCTGGTCTCTCCAAACAGAGGCATGAGCATGTACAGCCACATAAGCATATTTAGACTCTGTAGAGATGGTCACTCTCTTGCCTTTAGCTAACTGAAGAACCTGGGTTAGGGCTATGGGTTCAGCTGATTGTGCACATGTATTTGCTGGTAAATCTTGGACTTTACTACTAGCAATACAGAATGTTAAAGGGATGATATTCAGCTTCAGGGTAGGTTGTTTAAATAGAAATGATGGTTCTGATTGATCCTATTTAGGGGGAAGACAATCTCCTGTGACCCAGACCTCCTTTGCCTGGACAATTCTATCCAGCCATCTCCTGTGATACAGATAACAAAGGACACTTCCTCCTGCCTCCTGACCACTGGGCTGAGGCAGGGATACAGGGTTAGTTTTTAAAAGGGTGAGGGGGTTTTACAGAGACAGAAAACATTTTACCCTTTTTTAGGCTGTTCCCTCTGTTACACTTTTTTGTGCTGTCTGTTCTATTTCTCATTTCTCATCACTAAATGTTCCTTCAAAGCTTTATCTTATAGGCTCAGCGCCTGTGGCTCAACGGCTAAGGCGCCAGCCACATACATCTGAGCTGGTGGGTTGGAATCCAGCCCGGGCCTGCCAAACAACAATGACGGCTGCAACCAAAGAATAGCCGGTGTTGTGGCAGGTGCCTATAGTCCCAGCTACTTGGGACACAGAGGCAGGAGACTCGCTTGAGCCCAGGAGTTGGAGGTTGCTGTGAGCTGTGATGCTACAGCATTCTACCCAGGGTGACAGCTTGAGGCTCTGTCTCAAGAAAAAAAAAGCTTTATCTTATAGACAAATAGATTTTTACGAGCACTTATGAGCACACACTCATACACATGAAATTCTTGGCTACCTCAACCCAATTAGAGAGGCCAACTCTAGTCTGATGAAGCAGTAACAGTTTATCATCAATGGTAGAACAGAAAAAACTGAAGTAAAATTTTATACAAGTCCATGTGCATTTGCTTAACCTTTGTAACATCTCCATGCATACTTCTTACATTATGGAACTAAGTTTGAAGTTTTACATGAGCAGTACTTAATACATGATAAGTTCTTTTTTTTTGAGACAGTCTCACTTTGTTGCCCCCAGTAGAGTGCTGTGGCGTCATAGCTCACAACAACCTCAAACTCTTGGGCTTAAGTCATTCTCTTGTCTCAGCCTCCCAAGTAGCTGGGACTACATTTGCCAGTCATAATGCCCAGCTATTTTTAGAGACCAGGTTTCCTCTTGCTCAGGCTGATCTTGAACTCCTGAGCTCAAGCAAGTGCTGGGATTATAGGCATGAGCCACTGTGCCTGGTCACATGATAAGTTTTTTAATTGTACAGAAGGATACACTATGAAAAGTAAAATCTTTTTTCTCTTTCCCTATTCCTGCTCCTCAGAGGCGGTCACTGAAAACAATTTCTATTTTTAATTCTCCTGGTTGGCATTACACTTTTGAGTCTTCTTAGGCCTCTAAGTTATTCATTTATCAACTTCAGATGGTAATTTTCCTCTTGCTTTAGAGGATGGAGAATTTTATTGCTCTTTACCAGCTCCTGCTTTTCCTTATTCCTGTCATATCTTTTTGATCAACTGGTGTCTGCCCAAGTTGATATGGGCAAGGTGGGGACATGTTTGGCATCAGGAAAATAACTATTGCCTTTGTCAAGTCTTTATTAATGCCAGGCAGGCAACATGTGAACACTTTATGTATGGAAGCTTAATTTTCATACTTACACTAATGAATAGGCACTACCCTCATTTCACAGATGTGGAAATTGAGGTTTTGACTAGTTATATAACTTGTTTAGAGTCCTGATAGAGCTAAAATTAACCTGAGCTCTGACATCCTAGACCAAGTTCTTAAACATTACTGTACTAAAATAGTAAATGCCTAAAAGCTAGTCTAATTTTGCCAGGATCAGTATTTCCTTCATCCTCCATGTTGTATATGTGTATTCATATTTATACTACATGTATATAAAATATATTCCAATTATAGCAATAGCTTAAAGGATGGGGAGGAGGAAAAAGCAGGTTTTAAGGTTTTTTAAACATATACATTGTTATTGTAATATATTGTTTGAGAAGGTCAGATATCTTTTAAAAAGATTAAAAAATGAGGAGAAAAATGTTTTCTATATCCTCAGATATTTACCACTTCTGACAGTCTTCATTCTTTGTACAGGTCTAAGTTTCTATATGGTATCACTTTTCTTCAGCCTGATGAATTTTTTCTTTTTCTTTTCTTTTGAGACAGAGTCTCACTTTATCACCTTCAGTAGAGTGCTGTAGCATCACAGCTCACAGCAACTTCCAACTCCTGGGCTTAAGGTGATTCTCTTGCCTCAGCTTCCCAAGTAGCTGGGACTACAGGCACCTGCCACAATACCTGGCTATTTTTTTTTGTTGTTGCAGTTTGGCAGGGTTCAAACCTGCCTCCCTTGGTATATGGGGCCAGCACCCCATCCACTGAGCCACAGACACTACCCCAAGAATTTTTTCTTTTTTTTATTTTGAGACAGAGTCTCACTTTGTTGCTCTTAATAGAGTGCTATGTGTCATAGCTCACAGCAACCTCAAACTCTTGGGCTCAAGAGATTCTCTTGTTCTTAGCCTTCCAAGTAGCTGGGACTACAGGCACCCACCACAACACCTACCTATTTTTAGAGACAAAGTCTCACTCTTGCTCAGGCTGGTCTTCAATCTCTGAGCTTAGGCAATCACCAGCCTGGTCCTCCTTGAGTGCTGGGATTACAGGCATGAGCCACCTTGCCCTGCCCAGCCTGAGGAATTTCAAAAACATTTCTTGGATTGGTCATGGTGACTGATGCCTGTAACTCCAGCATTTTGGGTGACCAAGGTTACTTGAGACCAGCAGTTTGAGACCAGCCTGGGCAACATAGCAAGAGACTGTCTCTACAAAAAATAAAAATAAAAATATTAGCCAGGTGTGGTAGCATGTGCCTGTAGTCCTAGCTACGTGGGAGGCTGAGGCAAGAGGAGTGCTTGAGTCTAGGAGTTTGGGGCTGCAGTGTGCTATGATTGGTCCATTGCTCTTCAGTATGAGTGACAGAGTAACACTCTTGTTTCTAAAAAATAAAAATAACTTTTAGAATTTATTGTAGAAAACCAGGTATGGTGGCTCACGCCTGTAATCCTAGCACCCTGACAGGCTGAGGCAAGTGGACTGCCTGAGCTCAGGAGCTTGAGACTAGCCTCAGCAAGCGTGAGAACCTCCTCTATAAAAAATAGCCAGGCAAAGAAACAGCTGGGTATTGTGGCCAATGCCTATAGTCTGAACTACTTGGGAGGGTGAGGCAAGAGGATGGCTTGAGCCCAAGAGTTTGATGTTGCTATGAACTATGATGCCATGGCACTCTACTGAGGGCAACAAAGTGAGACTCAGTCTCAAAAAAAAAAAATTATTGTAGAGCAGATCTACTGACATTTAATTCTGTGAGCTTTTTGTTTGTGTAAAAAAATGTCTTTATTTCTATTTTGTGTTTGAGCAATGCATTTGTTATGTATACAAATTATAGGTATTTTTCCTTTTCAAGACTAAAAATCTTGTTCTGTTTTTTTCTGACTTGCCTTGTCTCTGGTGAGAAGTCAGTAATATTATTTCGGTTTCCCTGTTTCCTCTGGCAACTTTTTGTGATTGGTTTTCCTCAATACGTATTGGTTTAATTTGTAGTATTTCTTTGTGTATCATTGAGCTCCTTGGATCTCTGGATTGATAATTTTCATCAAATGTAGAAAATTAGCAGTCATTATTTCCTCAAGTATTTTCTCTGCTCCCCTCTTCCTTCCTAATCTCCTGTCCAATTTTACAGTCATAGAAAAGTTAGACTGATTATGTTTCACAGATATATTAAAAAAAGATATTATAGATATATATGTTTCACAGATATATATAAAAAAATAAAAACTATTTTTTTTATCTTCTTTTCTCTATGTGCTTCAGTTTGGATGATTTCTGTTTCCTGTGTTCACTTCAGAAACTATTATCTTCAATTTTAGAGCTTCCATTTTGATCTTTACATACTGACTAATTATTTTTTTCCTTTTTTTTGGAGACAGAGTCTCACTATGTCATCGTTGGTAGAGTGCCTTGGCGTCATAGCTCACAGCGACCTCAAACTCTTAGGTTTAAGCAATTCTCTTGACTCAGCCCCCTGAGCTAGCTGGGAATACAGGCGCCCGCCACAATGCCCAGGTACTTTTTGTTGTTGTTGCAGTTGTCATTGTTGTTCAGCTAGCCCAGGCCAGGCCAGAACCTGCCAGCGTCAGAGTGTGTGGCTGGAGCCCTAGATGCTGAGCTACAGGTGCCAACCCAAGACTAATTTTCCTTCTTGGTACGGGTCACCTTTTTCTACTTCTTCGAATGTCTAATAATTTTTTTAAATTAATTGCTGGATAGAGTCTAGATTTTGTTTGTTTTCTTCCTTTAAGGAGTTTTTTTTTTTTTTTTTGAGACAGAGCCTCAAGCTGTCCCCCTGGGTAGAGTGCTATGGCATCACAGCTCACAGCAACCTCCAATTCCTGGGCTTAAGCGAGTCTCCTGCCTCAGCCTCCCAAGTAGCTCAGACCACAGGGGCCTGCCACAACGCCTAGCTATTTTTTGGTTGCAACCATCATTATTGTTTGGCAGGCCTGGACTGGATTCGAACCCGCCACCTTAGGTGTATGTGGCTGGCGCCTTAGCCACTTGAGCCACAGGCGCCGAGCCCCTTTAAGGAGTATTGAGCTTTGCTTGGGCCTATGGTTAATTTACTTGTGGATCAGTATGATTTTTAAAAAGCTTTAGCTCTTCTAGGATGGGTCTAGAGTAGTTTTTACTTTATGGTTAGATTGTTTTTATTTGTAGTACCTGTACTTTCTGGGGTATCTGATGAATGTCCTGAGTATTTAATGAGGTCTCTCCACTGTAGAGGAAACTGAGCCCTGATCTTTAGCATAAGTCTTGCTTTCTGCTTGAGAGACCTGGAGAATCACAAGAATGGCATGTGAGTTGTGTATATGCAGGAGATCAGAAAACTGGGCTCCAAGGAAGGCTGTATATGTGAGGTATGGCAATTCTAGGCCTAATGGTTATAGTAAAGATTCTCTAGATTCCAAAGATCACCTGATGCTAGAAGCAGAGGTCTTGCTTGTGGTCTTAGATTTTGGAAAACCAATTGGAAACAAGAGAATCACTTGACCCAAGAGTTTGAGTTTGCTGTGAGCTATGACTCCACAGCACTCTACTAAGGGTGACAAAGTGAGACCCTGTCTCAAAAAAAAAAAAAGAAAAGAAAAGAAAAAAAATATATATATACAGATTTTTAAATAGTTTGCTCTTATCTCTCTATATTTCATTTGTGGCACAGGGGCTAATCTAGTGGCAGTTACTCCATTATGAACAAAGTAGAAGTCCTCCATCCTCAGAGTTTTGGTCTAATGAAAGGAAGATTTCTCTGGTGATCATTGCACTGAAAACTCAGAAATTGAGTTGTTATCAAGCAGCGTGGCCGCTGTGGGTTTTGAATCTATGCAGATGTACAAGTTATCAGCAGCCCCTTGAGCCTTCAGCCTATAAATAAGATATCTCTGAAACCCACTGACTTCCTTTCAGTTTCCTTTTTATTGGTCAGTTAGTATGGTCCAGCAACTTTCTTAATGTTATACTCCTACTGTAGAGTTAGAGATTATTCTTTGATGTTATAACTTATCTTGTAGTATCACGTACTGTAATTATTTTTGTAAAGTAAACTTTTTATGGATGTATAATAATCATTAGCGCACAGCTCCATAAATGTTTACAACATTAACATGCCCATGTAAACAGCACCCAGATCAAGTAATAGAACGTAACCAGTACTGAAGTGTCCCTCTTGTTCCCATCACTACGTCCCCCCAAAAGCTGACTGCTATCTAGACTCCTTAAACCAGATATTTGTTTTGTTTTGCTTTTTTTTTTTTTTTGGTTTGTTTTTTTGTAGAGACAGAGTGTCACTTTATCGCCCTCGGTAGAGTGCTGTGGTGTCACACAGCTCACAGCAACCTCCAACTCCTGGGGTTAGGTGATTCTCTTGTCTCAGCCTCCCGAGTAGCTGGGACTACAGGCACCCGCCAGAACGCCTGGCTATTTTTTGTTGCAATTTGGCCAGGGCTGGGTATGAACCCACCACCCTCAGTATATGGGCTGGTGCCCTACTTACTGAGCCACAGGCACTGCCCTGTTTTGCTTGTTTTTAATCTTTATGTAGTTGGAAATTTACAGTATGCATTCTTTTTGTTTGACTTCTTTCACTGATATACTTGTGATATAGTTGATTAATTCTCTTAGCTGTATGACACTGTATTGTACAAATATATCATGCATCATTATCAATGTTGACTATTGTGAGGGCACTGCCACATTTAAAACTGTAGTGTCTCTTGCCCATTTAACATATTTCCATTGTGGGTGGCACCTGTGGCTCAACGAGTAAGCTGCCGGCCCCATATGCCAAGGGTTGCGGGTTCGAGCCCAGCCCTGGCCGCAAAACAAAACAAAACAAAACATATTTCCATTGCAAAACCTTGGAGAGATTGTTAGACCTGAATTTCAAAAGTGTTATATCATACTCTGAATATATTGAACTCTAAAACTGAACTTCATATATATTTTTTTAATTTTTAAAAAATTAAATGCAGTTCAAATCAGCATGTCTGGTTCATTTCAGCTCCTTCACTGATAAACCAGGAGGCAGAAACGCCTTCATTTTCTCTGCCTTCTCTTAGTCTGTGATGACCAAGGTATAAAAGTATCAGCTGCATTGAACTTTAAACGTCATATTATCCTTATTTTTTCTTGCTCTTGACATCCTTTTGTCTGGCTGTGAGCAGAAAGTGCTTGATTTCCTCACTTTTCCAAGGCAAGGCAATGAGATATGCAGAGATATGCAAGGCAATGAGATATGCATGGACCCACACCACCCAAGAGACACAGCCTCAAACTCATATTAATTCACAAATATTTACCAACTATGTCCTATGTGCCAGGTACCATGCTAGATAGTAGGGTTGCAGGGCCCTTGAAGATTTCACAGACTGCAGAGAAGGCATGGACATACGAGTAGATAATATATTGTAGACATGCGTTAGAGAGAAACATGATTATGACTCTGTCAAAATTACTTTAACTGATGCAACTTTTTTTTTAATATTCAGTTTCACAAAAGAAGTCAGCCTGTATTAGGGGACTAACTTTCCAGAGTTCCCAGAATTGCCTTTGTAGATCATTTAGACAGATTTAGAAAGATTAAAAAGAGTCATTCTCTTCAAGGTTCTCAGTGTTCAGTCAATTGAGAAGATCCCATCAGGCATCAAAGAAATGCCAGTCCCATTTCCCACAGGCTTTCTTTTCTTTTTTCTTTTCTTTTTTTTTTTTGTAGAGACAAGTCCTCACTTTATCACCCTTGGTAGAGTGCCATAGTGTCACAGCTCACAGCAACCTCCAACTCCTGGGCTTAGGTGATTCTCTTGCCTCAGCCTCCTAAGTAGCTGGGACTACAGGTGTCCACAAGGCCCGGCTATTTTTTTGTTGCAGTTCTGTTGGGGTGGGGTTTGAACCCTCCACCCTCGGTATATGGGGCCAGCGCCCTACCCACTGAGCCACAGGTGCTGCCCTCTCACAGGCTTTCTTTCCTCAGAGTTCTCCCTAAGTGCCCTTAGCCCTTTCCATGTCTTATTTATGTCCTCTCTCAGCCAACTTATCCATTCTCTGGGCCTTAACTACCACTAGTCTCCACCCATGATATGAACATTAACTCGACTCCAGTCCTCTGTCTGAGCCAATATTTAACATTCCCAATACTTAACCACCAATCAGATAGCCCAAATGCCATTCACTCAGGCTGGGAGCTATTTTATTTATTTTAATTTATTTTTGAGACAGAGCTCAAGCTGCTGCCCTGGGTAGAGTGCTGTGGCGTTATAGCTCACAGCAACCTCCAACTCTTGGGCTTAAGGGATTCTTTGCCTCAGCCTCCAAAGTAGCTGGGACTATATGGGCCCACCACAACGCCCAGCTATTTTTTGGTTGTAGTTGTCATTGTTTGGTAGGCCAGGGCTGGATTCGAACCTACCAGCTCCGGTGTACGCGCCTGTTGCCTTAGCCACTTAAGCCACAGGCACCAAGCCTGGGAGCTATTTTGGACTCTTATCTCCATCACCCTCTACCCAATCAGTCATTAGGCTTGTTAATTCTGCCTTACAACTGTATCTTGAATCTGTCTACTCTCTTTAATTTCATACCTTCTCTTCTGATTTAGGCTCATGCCAAAAATCTCTCTCTGCATTATTGGCAATGTCTCCTCACAGATATTTATGACTTCAACCTTACTGTTCATACTGTTCTATCTTCCAAACCATGATTTAGATAAAGAGGTGTCTAACTTTTTTTTTTCTTTGCTGCACATTGGAAGAATGAGAGTTGCCTGGGGTCACACATTAAATATAGAAATACTAATGAAAGCTGATTAGAAAACAAAAAAGGTCCATGCACGCTTTTTGTAATATCACCACCACAGATAAACAGAGTTCTTTCAAAATCAGCATGCAGGCTGGGTGCAGTGGCTCATGCCTGTAATCCTTGCACTCTGGGAGGCCAAGGCGGGTGGATTGCCTGAGCTTACAGGTTGGAGACCAGCCTGAACCAGAGTGACATCTCACTTCTAAAAATATCCAGGTGTGGCTCAGTGCCTGTGGCTCAAGTGGCTAAGGTGCCAGCCACGTATACCTGAGCTGGTGGGTTCGAATCCAGCCTGGGCCCACCAAAGAACAATGACACCTACAACCAAAAAAAAAAAAAAAAAAGCCAGACATTGTAGCAGGCAGCTGTAATCCCAGCTATTTGGAAGGTGGAGGCAGAAGAATCCCTTGAGCCCAGGAGTTGGAGATTGCTGTGAGCTGTGATGCCATGCATTCTACCCAGGGCGACAGCTTGAGGCTGTCTCAAAAAAAAAAAGCCAGATGTTGTGGCAGGCACCTGTAGTCCCTGCTACTTGGGAGGCTGAGGCAAGAGGATCACTTGAGCCAGTGGTTCTCAGCCTTCCTAATGCCTCGATGTATTTTCATTGTTGCAAAGGGGTTGCAACCTACAGGGTGAGAACTACTGAGCCTAAGGGTTTGAGTTTGCTGTGAGCTATGATGTTCTACCAAGGGTAACAAAGTAAGACTTTGTCTCACAAAAGAAACAACAACAACAAAAAAATCAGCATGCAGCCCTCAGGCCCACAGGTTGGACACTCCTGATTTAGAATGTGAATCTGATATATTGTTCCCTAAATTAAAGATCTTCACTGACTCTCCATTACCCGTAGCAGGGCTTCCCAAAAGGTTTGCACTAGAGTGGATTGAGGTGTGCCGAGAATGGCCAAGGCTAAGCAGGCCTGTTGCAGCCCGGGGCACCATATGCATTTTCATTTTCCATGCGTGGGGTCCATGGAAAGGTTAGAAAGGTTAGCTACAGGTTTAAGCCACAGTCGACACCCTTGACAACTTTTCTAGTCCATCTCCAGCCCTCATCACCTGACACCTCATTATCTGACAAGTGTCATTTCCTGTCACATGCCAAGGAGTTTCATGCCTATATCATTACGCAGAGGGCAAGCTCTTCCATCAATCTGGAGTGAGCTTCTCCTTTACCTGGCAAACTACATAGCTCTTAAAATTTAATCCTGGTGTTATCTTCTTGAGTAGGATTTTCTGAGTTCCCAGGGGAACTGGTCATCCCAGTCTTTGTGATTTCACTGTAACTCATAATCTACCTTTATAATGGCGACATTGTGCCGCAGAGCGTCTTTTGGTTAACACGTTGATGTGTTTGTAAGCTGCTTGTGGTGATCTTTGTTTCTCCAGTGCCTGGCACAAAAGAGGCTCAAGAAAAGGTTAGGTGAACCAAGTGCAAAATAATGGTTTATGTCAGTCAAGATGGACTAGGTTATGGTCTTTTTTTTTTTTTTGAATGGTAACTATGTACATTAATGCACTTCTGGGGCACAGTGTGGGGTTTTCACATGCAATCTGAAGGTTATGGTCTTATAACATGTGATCTAACAATAAAAGGTTATGGCGGCACCTGTGGCTCAGTGGGTAAGGCCCCAGCCCCATATACCAAGGGTGGCATATTCAAACTCAGCCCTGGCCAAACTGCAACAACAAAAAACAGCTGAGCGTTGTGATGGGCGCCTGTAGTCCCAGCTACTCAGGAGGCTGAGGCAAGAGAATCACCTAAGCCCAGGAGTTGGAGGTTGCTGTGAGCTGTGTGATGCCTCGGCACTCTACCAAGGGCAATAAAGTGAGACTCTGTCTCTCTGTCTCTTAAAAAAACAAACAAACAATAAGAGGTTAATTCTGAGTGATGCTATAATCAGGTTGCTAGATGCTCCATATCAATTCACGCTTCTATGGCCACCTTGGAGCACCGCACACATTTATTTGTGTGTATATACATATTTATTTTTTAAAAATTTGTGATAGGCTGGGCACCTGTGGCTCAAGCAGCTAAGGCGTCAGCCACATACACCTGAGTTGGTGGGTTCGAATCCACCCTGGGCCTGCCAAACAACAATGACGGCTACAACCAAAAAAAAAAAAAAAAATAGCTGGGAGTTGTGGCGGGCACCTGTAGTCCCAGCTACTCGGGAGGCAGAGGCAGGAGACTCGCTTGAGCACAGGAGTTGGAGGTTGCTGTGAGCTGTGATGCCAAGGCATTCTACCCAGGGTGACAGCTTGAGGCTCTGTCTCAAAAATAAAATAAAATAAAAATTTGTGATAAAGGGCAGCACCCATAGCTCAGTGGGTAGGGCACTGGCCACATGCATCGAGGCTAGCAGGTTTGAACCCAGCCCAGGCCAGCTAAAACAACAATGACAACTGCAACAACAACAACCAAAAGATAGCCGGGCATTATGTCAGACACTTGTAGTCCCAGCTACTTGGGAGGGTGAAGCAAGAGAATCGCTTAAGCCCAAGAGTTTGAGGTTGCTGTGAGCTGTGATGCCATGGCACTCTACCCAGGGCGACAGCTTGAGACTCTGTCTCAAAAAAAAAAAAAAATTGTGATAAAATATAACATGGTTTAACCAAACTGTACAATTCAGTGGCATTAAATATATTCATGATGTTGTGCAACTGTTATCACTATCTAGTTCCAGAAATTTTTCATCACCCCTAATGGAAATCCCCCACCCATTAAGCAGTTCCTCTCTATTCCCTCCCCCTCAAGCTCGGCACCCACTGATCTTTCTGCCTCTATGGATTTGCCTATTTTGGACATGTCATGAATAGATTCACACAATATGTAGTCTTGTGTCTGGCTTCTTTTACTTGACACATTATCTTCAAGTTTCATCTATATCATAACACATATCAGTACTTCATTCCTACTATGGCTGAATAATTCTTTTTTTTTTCTGACACATAGTCTCACTGTGTCACCCTCGGTAAAATACTGTGCCGCCACAGCTCACAGCAACCTCAAACTCTTGGGCTTAAGCGATCCTCTTGCCTCAGCCTCCCAAGTAGCTGGGACTACAGTGCCTGACACAATGCCTGGCTACTTTTGTTGCAGTTGTCATTGTTGATTAGCTGGCCTGGGCCAAGTTTGAACCCACCAGCCTCAGTGCTTGTGGCCAGCACCATAATCACTGTGCTGTGGGCGCCAAGGCAAGAATAACATTTCACTGTGTGAGGGCCGAGCCCATGCCATTTTAATGGCGGCCACCGCCGCCCTCTTAGGCCCAATGAGTCACTATAACGTCCCCCGCCCATCCCAAAGATGGCACAACCCCATGGCGCAAAACCTATGCCCAATCAGGAGCTAATGCCTAACCTGTAATCTGCCCATGCCCTTAGCAACCAATCAAAATTGTACCTGTACTTTACCCCTCCCCTTCATATTTTCTGTACCCTATAAAAACTGATTGCACCTTGGGGCGGGGCTCTTCCTCAGTGTGCTCACCAGGAGAGTCCAGGCGCGGGATTGAATAAAGCTTGCCTCTTGATCTTTGCATCGGAGTGTGTCTGGGGGGATGGGGAAAAATCCAGGCACAACAGCTGTATGTATGTACACATTAGTTTATCCTCTTACCAGTTGATCAACGTTGGATTGTTTCCATCTTTGGGTATTGTGAGCTGCGCTGCTATGGATAATTGTGTATACGTTTTTATTTGAATACTTGTTTTCAGTTATTTCAGGTGTGTACCCAGGAGTGGAATCACTGAGCCAGGTGATAATTCTGTGTTTATTATATTGAGTAAAAGGCTCAGGCCCCTGTTGTGTTGGGCACCTGTAGTCCCAGCTACTTGGGAGGCTGAGGCAAGAGAATTACTTAAGCCCAGGAATTGGAGGTTGTTGTGAGCTGTGACGTCGCAGCACTCTACTGAGGGTGACATAGACTGTCTCAAAAAATAAAAATAAAAATAATATGTTGAGGAGCAGCCAAAATTTTTTCCACAGTCCCTACATTATTTTATATTTTCTCTCCTAATATACAAAGGTTCCAATTTCTCCATATTTTTTATCAACACGTATTATTATTCATTTAGAAACGTAGAAAAAATTATCATTATGCCCTATGCATGCTTTTAATACATTCATATCACTTCTCATATTTTATTGACCAACCCAAGTCACATGATCAGACTTCACTTCAAGGGAGGTGGTAGGCACAGTCCTACCATGTGCCAGAAAGAAGAGTGCTGGATATTTGGAGCGGCCCTACTATCACACAGTTACTATCAAATGAGATGAGAAATTACATCAAAATAGACCCATCATCTCTGTGCAGGTTTGTACACACAATCAGGCCATTATCTCTTACTTAAATATTAGAAAGTTCCAGAAGGAAAATGGATAAGAGAATGGCTGAGAGTGGGACAGATGAGCTAAAAGAAGAGGGAGGGAGAAATAAAGACCAAGAGGAAGAACAAGTGAAGAGCTTCAAAAGCAGTATATTTTATTTTGTTAATTAATTATAAACGCATTGGGTGGCACCTTTGGCTCAGTGAGTAGGGTGCCAGGCCCATATACCGAGGGTGGCGGGTTCAAACCTAACCCCAGCCAAACTGCAATAAAAAATAGTCGGGGGTTGTGGCGGGTGCCTGTGATCCCAGCTACTCAGGAGGCTGAGGCAAGAGAATTGCCTAAGCCCAAGAGCTGGAGGTTGCTGTGAGCTATGATGCCACAGCACTCTACCAAGGACAATAAAGTGAGACTCTGTCTCTAAAAAAAAAATTATAAATGCATCTTTGGAAGACATACAAAGGCAGGAAAGCAGGCCGTTTTGAAACAAAGTTAGATTTCTTCTTTTTAGTACAAAATGTAGTGTAGCTAAATACCACCCAAACTCCAGTAATGAAACTTTCATACTGAAATTGATTCATCTCTCAAAAGCTTCATGAGTAACTGTTGCAGTACATTATGTCAAATCCATTAGCCAAATAATCATTTTTTGGTGAAGCTAAAAAAGTCTGAAAATAAAGAAGTAAAAATGTGCACGGAAGGATTTTCCTGAAAAGGAGCACTTTGTGTAAACAAGCATCTCTTGTCACCCAGCAACTGTTTCTCTGGAGTTCTCTTTAATGGGGTAATTTTAGCTGACAGCTGGCACAACCTTGAAATGATCCTGTTTATTTTTCTTGCTTCTTGATGTGTAGAGGTCATTGCTAATAATATGGTTGCTGTTCATTATTATCTGGTGTATGACATGGCTGAACTGCCTCGACATTCTCTTTTTAAAAAATTTGACCCTGACTCTGCATATACAGTCTGTACACACTAGATGCACATTTCAAAGTCTACGGATATTTGTATTTTAGAAGTAAAAAGGACTTTGACCCTGACTCTGCATATACAGTCTGTATACAAGATGCACATTTCAGAGTCTACGGATATTTATGTTTTAGAAGTAAAAAGGACCTTACCTCCATGAAGTTCGAGGGACAAGCATTGTTGTACTTTGTTGGGTTTGTAACTGTTTAAGTAATAATAAGTATTCAGTATTCAAACTGCCTGGGTTTGAATCTCAGCTCCACCTCTACTGGCTGTGTGTTCGTAGACATATTTATTAATCTCTCTATCCATACTCGAATCATCTGAAGTCTATTTAGCCCCATGAGGATTAAGTGAACTCATATGTAAAATGCTTAGAACAATGTCAGGCACACAGCAAGGACTATGTAATTGTTTCCGGATTGTGTTCCCTTTGACAAATCGCTTCCTCTCCTACCCCTCTCTGTGCCCCGTTTCCCCCCACCCCCCTGGGTTAGGCTCCCCTTGCCTCTCTGACATTCTGTCTTCCCAATGGCTAAATAGCACTTAAAGGCTATTGTGTGTTTAATTGCTTGTATCCCCCCAACAGCTAGAAACTCTGAGTCGGTTGATCTTCATGGCTAATTCCACATATGTGTGATTACTTACTCATTCGTGTATGCCCTGAGCAAGGTAGAGTGAGGCTGCAGCAGTGGCCAATCTAATTTTCCAGGACAAAGGCAGGGCAGCAATTTGCTGAGATTTGCCAGAACTTTACAGAGACTCTGCAAGGAAAACTGCTGAGTCATAGGCATGCCTTTTGAGCAGCAAAGAATCTTAACATGAGATTATTACAACATTGCTGTTTGGGCCTGTAGCAGCAACTGGCTGGCCCACGAGGAAAAAAAGGCACACAAATATTCATTATCTTATCTTTAAACTCTTTCATTACAACTAATGAGATTCACTTGAACAATAACATATTATACACTTTCAAATAGCTAGAAGGAGGATATTCAGCGTTCCCACATTCCCACAAAGAAATGATACATGTTTGAACTGGTGGATATGCTAATTGCTCTAATCTGATTAACATTATAGGTATCCAAACATCACTAGGTACCTCACAAATATGTACAATTATGTGTCAATTTTTAAAAAATGGCTTCAGAAAGGAAAGGGGGCAGGGATGTACTTGAAAGAACAAATTGTGGGTGTGTGTCTCAGAACCCAAGGGCAAGAATGCAACTGGGTCTCTGGGGGCGAAAAGTGAGTGGCTCTAAGCCACCCTTTCAGACTCCGGTCTCCCCTCTGGGTCCAGACAGTTCCCTGACACCAGGGCTCCCTGACCATCTGCTTCTCTCTTCACTCTCTTCCAGCTGTCTCTCTTTATTTCACTGTGCAGTGGAATAAAAGCCTCCTGGCTCCTGGAGTTATTTGCCCCTCAGTTCCAGCCACACCCTGAGAGCAATTAGCTGTTGCTTAGCCACCAAACTTGATTTCCAGGGGAGACCCTGATTGGTTCAAATTGAGCCAGATGTCTCCCTCTGGCTAATTCATACTTGCCAGGTTTCACCTATTACAAATATGGTTGCCAGGCAAGCAATTCACTGTGAACAGGATCCCGAGGGATAGGCAGAGACTCTGGTAGTTAAAACAGGTTGTTCATGGTGGGCTCCAGTGTTATGCAACATTGGGTCAGAGAAATAATGACTGCAAAGAGTGTGGAGTTCATTTTAGCTAACCCGAAGCCATTGAGGTTTTGTGTCTGTGTGTGTGTGTGTGTGTGTGGTTTTTGGCTGGGGCTGGGTTTGAACCCACCACCTCTGGCATATGGGGACGGCGCCTTACTCCTTTGAGCCATAGGTGCTGCCAGCCATTGAGTTTCGACAGATTGAGAATTGTCCCTTTGTTGATAGGGTCCAACCCCACTCAAATAGGGTGGACCCACCTAAAAGAATCAGCCGCCTAGCCTACCCCTCATGGGAAAGTCTGGGGTAGGTAAAAGAGAAAGGTTCCACCTGGGAAAGGCAAATGGCCACCCCACCCTTACAACAGATGTGCAGTCCAGGATAGGGAATGTCCTGATCCCCACCTTCCTGACCTAAAACCCCAGTTTTGCCATTACCCACAGGTGGATTTCTTCCCAGCCAGGTTGGAAATCTTACCACCCCTGCACCCAGGTGAAATAAAGCCATTTTAATTGCACAAACTGAGCCTCCCTTTTCCTTTTGCTCCCACCTCAGAATAATCTTTCATCTTTGGCTCCATAACCTTTCATTTGTTACTGAGAGTTTGGCACTTGTCCCCAAGGCCATATACAAACAAACCAAACCCCTTTTGGTTGGGATTTTATTCATAGTAGACTATGAACTTCTCTGAAAATAAGAGGATGCATGCTCCTCTCTTTGTCTGGAATTCTCTTGCTTTCCTTATAAATTAGACTTATTCCTAATTACTACATATCTTTCAGATCTTAGTTAGCTATCCAGGTTCAGAAGCAAATACCCTAAAATATGGTGTTTTGGCATAACCATGTATATATAGAAGGCTCAAGGACTTCGACCTTCCTCCTACACCTCTCCCAAAGGAGTTGAATCTCTTTTATCTGCATAAGATCTAGATCCACCACCCAGAATAGTTAGTTTTTCCCTCCTCTCCCATGAGACCAAGCATGTAGCTGCACTTGAACAATTTGACAATTTCACCATCAAAGAGAACTATTTACAAATTAATCTCTCTTTTTAAATGAAACCCTTCCACTGACTTGGGTAATTAATCTCTATTCTAATCAGTACCCCCAGTAATCTTTTATTGCTGCTCAACAGAATTCCTTTTCTCTCCCCTCCCATAACCTCTTTTTCCAGGATGGTGTAGAAGCCTCTGATCCCTCTTGGTGGGTAGATAATCACTCTGTGATTCTCCCAATTAAAGAAATTTGTTTGCCTTTTTTCCAATTAATCTGCTGTTTGCCCCTCTTGTTCTACTGGAGAGGGGCAGCTTAGGTACCTTCTGCATTTAGAACCTCAAATCTACCTAGGATATCTGTTCTTCCCATCCCCCATGCCCCAGCAACCCAAGGGAGAACCAGAGTGAAATGTTCCTCCCTTAGAACCAAGTGCATCCAATCTACTCACTAGCTAAGGCCAGAGAAACTTTATCTAATCTGGAGGTGTGGGAATAGGATAAAGGAGTGGCTGAGGGAAAGACCAAGAATGACAAAGAAACAAACCTGAGAATGAAAAAAATAGGTTTTACATAGCTTTCAATGCCTGTCTCGACCCATGGCAAAATTCTAGAAAGGGTCATTTAATTAATCTTTTACCCGTGGGAGGAAGGCTGTGGTCCCTGGGAGTCACCAGGAATTCACCAGCTTATTAATCTTACTTCTTGTTGTCTTTTTTTGAGATAGTCTCACTTTTCTGCCCTTGGTAGAACACCATGGCATCGTAGCTCACAGCAACCTCAAACTCTTGGGCTCAGGAGATCATCTTGCTTCAGCCTCCTGAGTAGCTGGGACTATAGGCTCCTGCTATCAAACCTGGCTAGTTTTTCTATTTTCAGTAGAGATGAGGTCTTGCTCTCTTGCTCAGACTGGTCTCAAATCCCTGAGCTCCAGGGGGCCACCTGCCTTGGACTTCCAGAAGAGTCAGAGGATAACAGGCATGAGCCACTTTGCCTGGGCCAGTATTATTTCTTTTTCAATGATTTATGAAACTGGAAGATGAAGGCAACGTTGGAGACAAGATGGTACTGGATTTCAGAAGAGCAGGTGGGACAGCAGTGGTCACTGGAGTCAGTAAAAGTCCTTGGTGTTATCATTTACTTTTAGGTATGTTATTTCATTTAATCCTAAAAACAAGCCAAGGAGTAGAATAAAACTAAATGCATATTGAATGCTACTACAACTTTTGTATAGCTAAAGAAGCTGAATTACGAGCAGATATTATAATTCCTCTAAGGTTATATGGCTGATGATTCAGTTAAAAACCCTTTCAGCATCAAATGATATCTGAATCCTATTCAAACGCTGTTTTAACTATCTGTTGCTATAAAACATACTACTTGGCTTGGTGCCCGTACTGCAGGGCACAGCCACATACACTGGGCTTGTAGAGCGTGGGCTGTGGGACGGAAGAGCCCTCACAACCTGGGGAACATTCAGAGAATGAACCCCCAACTGCTTCTCCCTTCTGGAAACAGGGATTTTCCTTTCTTCATGCTCCCTCTGCCAGAAGTCATGGAGTTCTTTCTTTGCCAGTTAACTTTGTAGAAATCCTTGAGAGCCCTCCCTTCTTTCTCCTTGTCTTATGCTAATAAAGTTAAGTAGTAACCTTCAAGTCCAGTAGTTCTTACTTTGTTTTGTCAACTATGCTGAGATCCTTGTGATCTTGCCCTTCTTACTTCTTGTCACTTTTTTTTTTGGAGACAGAGCCTCAAGCTCTCCCCCTGACATCACAGCTCACAGCAACCTCAACTCCTGGGCCCAAGCGAGTCTCTTGCCTCAGCCTCCCAAGTAACTGGGACTACAGGTGCCTGCCACAGTGCCTGGCTATTTTTTGGTTGCAGCCGTCATTGTTGTTTGGTGGGCCCAGTCTGGATTTGAACCCACCACGTTAGGTGTATGTGGCTGGCACCTTAGCCACTTGAGCCATAGGTGCCAAGCCTTCTTGTCACATGTTAATAAAGTTGAGCAGAAACCTTAACAAGATGGTTTGTCTTTGTTATTTACATTTTCCTATTGTACTGTAAGACCAAAACTATGTCTTTTGTTTATTCTATTTCCCCATATTGTCTGTGCTACCTCCCCCTGGGCACCCCTGTATAGATACACTATAAAATAAAGCTGATTTTGTGCTGGCTGTAGCCATCAGCTCAGTCAGTCCTCCCTGTCCCATCCTTCGTTTCCGTGTCTTCTCTTGTGCTATATTTTCCTCATTCCCCACCAATTCCACTCTGGTTTGCTCCCCTTTGCCACACTGATTTGTGACAGGGGCTGGCGGGTTAGAACCCAGCCTGGGCCTGCAATTACAACAACAACAAAAAATAGCTGAGTGTTGTGGCAGGCACTTGTAGTCCCAGCTAGTTGGGAGGTAGAGGCAAGAGAATTGCTTAAGCCCAAAAGTTTGAGGTTGCTGTTGTAGCAGGAAACTGACGCAGCCAGAAGACTCCAGGCACCAATTGATTAGAGGAAGGGGGTTTATTCTGGCTGGGGGGATATCTTGGAACACCAGTGTGTCTCCAAAACTGAGCTCCCCCACCTCCCCAACTCGATCTCTTGCCTCTCTTTTATCCACTTTTCAGGGTGGGAGTGCACGTGAGGGTCATAAAACAGAGAGAGACATGACATCATCCTCAAGGTCCTGGGCTCAAGGGGGAAGGCCAGATTGGCCCGTGTCCTTGAGACCAGTTGGACCACCTGCCCTCAAAGGCAACATAAGTCCAGGGAAGTTACTAGGTTACAATCTAGGCCCTGCATAGTATGTCAAGGAAGAAACGCCTGTGGCTTGGCTGAGGCCTACACAGGGTGCCTAGGACAGATTCTTTTAGTTCTACTTTTACTTTCTTGCCTCACTGTGAGCTATGATGCCATTGCACACTACCCGGGGTGACATAGTGAGATTCTGTCTCAAAAAACAAAATACTACTTCATAACTTTGTATTAAAATAATAACCATTTTATTTATTCACAGTGTGGGCAAGGCTTGGTGGGGAAAGCTTGGCCCCTGTCACTGGAGGATTCACTTCCAAGATGGCTCATTCACATGGCTGGCAAGCACGTGCTGGCTTTCAGCTGGGAGCCCAGCCAGGTTCCTTGGTTCTACTTCTCATGGCCTTTCCACGTGCTTATCTTGTTCTCGTAACATGATAGTCTCAGTGTAGTTACACTTTGGTAGTGGCTGGTTTCCAAGAGTAGAACAGCTGAAATCTTAAGGCTGACGCCCAGAATTTGCACTTTGTCATTTTCACCAGTTATTGTTTGAAGTGAGGCAGAGGGCTGGCCCAGAGGCAAGGAGAAGGTGTGACTATCAGGAGGCATGGTTCCCTGGAGGTCTCTAAAGTGGTAATCTAACCACAATGGAGATTTTACTGGGCCACTTTACTTGCGTATATTTGGCTCAGGTGCCTCCCTAACCAGGCACTGAGTGAAGTAAACAGGAATACACTTCTCCTCACCTCTCACTGCTGTTTCCTCTGCAGTGACACCATTCTCAGACAGGTTTCTTGGTATGGTGGCAAGGTGGTCACAGTGTTTCAGACATTCAGGGAGCCATGTGGGATCATATCTGTCTATCCATGTACCCAAGCTGTGACTGAGAGGGTGGACTATGCTCAGTAGGCGGTCTGGACCATATGTTCACCTATGGGCTATTGGTTAACCATTTATCCAACAGTATTTCCTGGCTCTCTTCTACCTTGACTGAGAGTCTAAAACAACCCAGCAAACATGCAATTTCTCAGTCTTCTTTCCAGCTCTATGTGACTAAGTCTAGCCAATGAAGTGAAAGGGAAGGCAATCTTTCAGACTTCCTATAAATATATCCCTTCTTCCACCAGCAACTTCTTGCTTTGACACTAATGTGTGAGAGTGAAAAGACTGGAGCATGACTATGAGGAGAAGGCCCAAAGAAGCTCGGATACGCAGGTCTGTCATCTGGCATTGTTCAACTACTTATCCAATGTGGAGATCTACATCTATGCAATAAATATCTCTACAGTATAAGGCACTTATGATTGAGTTTTCCCTTGTATCATGATGAAACACCATTCTTGGGGCTGGGAAGCTTGTTGAACCACATGGGCTGTGAATGTAAGATGATCAATTCCCCAAAGGAAAATAGGACTATTACCAGGAGAGGGGAAAGGGTAGACGCTGGGCAGGTGAAAAATATCTCTTTCATGTGGTAGGTCCTGCAGAGAGGTCAGTGTCAGAGCCCTTAAAGCCCCATGAAATCAGCATTCTTCTACTCAGTTTGCACATGAAGAAACTGAAGCTGAAGGTGATTAAGAGATTTGCTCATTGCCACTCAGTATGTTAGTGGCTGTTCTGAGACTACTAACCAAATCCTTGGATTTTGATATTATTGCTCTTTCTGTGAAGCAGCACAAAACAACAGGGATAACTAGTTACCTTGAAAGAGAATTAAACTCCCAAGGGATTTTATTTCTTCGTTTTTGAAAAGTAAATTTATTTCAGATTTATGTGAGGTACGAACAACCAGGTCAAAATATTTGATTTTGTTATGTGTAGTCCCTTTTGTGGTTATGTCCCCCACACAAAAGGTGTCCAAACACTGCCACCCTGTGCCCTTTCACTGAGATCACCCCAATCCATTCCTTCACCCCCCCTCCTCGTTACCTCTCCCCCCAAATTTAATTGAAATGTATTTTTCTCCCATGTAGGTGTGCATCAGATCTTCTATTGGCTTTATATTAATATTGAGAACATTGGATAATTGCTTTTCCATTCTTTTTTTTTTTTTTTTGAGACGGAGCCTCAAGCTATCCCCCTGGGTAGAGTGCCATGGCATCATAGCTCATAGCAACCTCCAACTCCTGGGCTCAAGCGAGTCACCTGCCTCAGCCTCCCAAGTAGCTGGGACCACAGGCGCCTGCCACAACGCCCGGCCATTTTTTGATTGCAGCCATCATTGTTGTTTGGCGGGCCTGGCCTGGGGATTTGAACCCGCCACCTTGGGTGTCTGTGGCTGGCGCCTGCTTTTCCATTCTTATGATACTTTACTAAGAAGAATGTGTTTCAGCTCCATCCAGGATATTACAAAAGATGTGAAGTCATGATCTTTTTTATGGCTGAATAGTATTCCATGATGTGCATGTACCACAATTTGTTAATCCATTCCTGAGTTGATGGGCATTTAGGTTGTTTCCACGTCTTGGTGATTGTAAATTGAGCTGCAATAAACAATCTAGTACAAATGTCTTTATGATAAAATGATTTTTTTTCTTCTGGGTAGATGCCTAGTAGTGGGACTGTGGGGTCAAAAGGGAGGTCTAATTTGAGATCTTTGAGGATTCTCCATATTTCTTTCTGAGGAGGCTATATTAGTTTGCTAAAGGATGTTGATAGGCTGTAGCAAAGGGCTAAATGACAGAAAAAAAGTTTAGAACCATTACTTGATTACAAAATCGACATGAATCACCCGGCAACACAGCAGCCGAAATAGTCAATGGGACTCTGAACTATGTTATTTAAGGATAAAATTCAATGGCTTCGTTTTGGTTGCTATATTAATTACCAATAGCTGCATATCGAATCATGCTCAAAACTTAGCCACTTAAAGCAGTGTTTATTATCTTAGTTTCTGTGGTTTAGGAATTTGGGAGTGGCTTAGCTGGGTGGTTCTGGTTCAAAGTCTCTTATGGGGCTGCAACAAAATTCTTGACTAGGACTGGGATCATTTGAAGGCTGGACAGGGGATGGAGGATCCACTCCTAGCTCACTCACATGCCTGATGGCAGGGAGCTGCAGTTGCTCACTGTTGCTTGGAGGCTCATTTCCTTATCACAGAGTCCTCCTTGTTGGGCTTTTTGAGATTTTTCATGACAAGGAAACTGGCTTCCCCCACAGCCAAGGGAGAGTGAGCAGGAAACTACCATGCCTTTTGTGACCTAGTCTCTGGAGTTGCATTGTCACTTATTATTTTTTGTATTTGTTAGAAGCAAGTCACAAGTCCAATTCATGGTTGAAGGAAGGACTCCATTTTTTGAAGACAGTATCAAAGAACTTGTGGATATATTTAAACTGCCCACCAGTCTCATTGGTAGCACCACAACTGAAGCATTTACTTGATTCCTGCACTGAAATTTAAGAGAAACATGTAACCTGGTGCTTTTCCATTATAACACCATTACTCTTTTGGGGAGATTATCTACATAATATTGGTTTTGCCTACTGGGATATACGAGTAACCTTCATTAGGCAGAAAGGTAATCTGTTTCCCTCATCATCTTGTTCCCAATATCTAGTTTACTGGTTCATATGAAGCAAATTCATAATAAATATAGAGGGTGCTAAAAAACTGTATACATTTTTTCCTTTTTTTTTTCTGAGACGGAGCCTCAAGCTGTCACCCTAGGTAGAGTGCTGTGGCATCACAGCTCACAGCAACCTCTAACTCCTGAGTTTAAGCGATTCTCTTGCCTCAGTTTCCCAAGTAGCTGGGACCACAGGTGCCCACCACAATGCCCGGCTATTTTTTGGTTGTAGTTGTCACTGTTGTTTGGTAGGCCCAGGCTAGATTCAAACCCACCAGCATATGTGGCTGGTGCCTTAGCTGCTTGAGCTACAGGCACCAAGCCCATTTTTTCCTTTTAAGAAAGGAAAAAAACTGTCAGGCATGGGTGTCTCACGCCTGTAAACCTAGCTCTCTGGGAGATCCAGGTGGGTGGATTGCTTGAGCTCCAGAGTTGAGACTAATCTGAACAAGAGTGAGCCCCCCATCTCTACTAAAAATAGAAAAATGACTCGGGCATTGTGGCAGGTGCCTATAGTTCTAGCTATTCAGGAGGCTGAGGCAAGAGGATTGCTCAAGATTAAGAGTTTGAGGATGCTGTGAGCTGTGATGCCTTGGCACTCTACCCAGGGCACAGAGTGAGACTCTTGTCTCAAAAAAAAAAAGAAAGAAAGAAAGAAAGAAAAAAATATATATACACACACATTATGCAGGCCAAACAAGACAACTAGGAGCTTGAGTCTGTCCTGCAGGCTTCCCATTTGCCTGCCTCTCCACTGACCATTCCTGCTTTTCTGGGCCACGTGCCTGACTTGAAGAAAAGGCTAGGTTTCATCATTATGGTAGGTATAGGTAGGTAGGCTAGGTATCATTATGCATGAATCTAGCTTTAATTTCCAGTAACACAGGTATAGTCTTGCTACAATAGCTTAGCAACGTGTATTCTCTGTGATTTCTATTAACAATTCATATTCCTCAGTGCCAATTTCCTTTTCCTGGGATCAAAGTATTAAAGAGGCAAAAGGGAGCTTGCAGGAATACAGGTAGGAATGTCTTCAGTTTCAGCCTCCCACTCTTCCTTGGAGTGACACGGGGCATTCGGGAGCATCACCAGCCCTGCCGCAGGAAGGCAGATCACTGCCCCCTCCCATGAATACATGAGTCCACTCATAAACACAGGACACTGTGTGACACTTGCAACTCACATGCAAAGGTCCTGAGCTTGTTCTTTGGGGCAGAACGAAATAAAGCTATGTTCAGTCAAAATCATAGAGACGGAAAGTAGAAGGGTAGCTGGCAGGGGCTGAGGGGGACTGAGGAGTTAAGGTTTAATGGGTACAGAGGTCCAGATGGAGAAGAATAAAAAGTTCTAGAAGTGGATGGTGGTGACAGTTGCACAACAGTGTGAATATGCTTAATGCCACAGAACCATACACTTAAAAATGGTTAAAGTGGTAAACTTTATGTTATGTATATTTACTGCGATAGAAACAAATGGCTTTTAGGAATGAGCTGCCTCCTGCTCATGTGATGCTGTTTTGGAGTTCAGTTAACATTCATTTTATCTAAGACTTGCCCTATTAAAATGCTAATATCTCAAAATGAAATAAAGTGAGTCTCTTTCACATGCCATGATGATCGGCAAATGATTGACAGGTACTCAGATTCTAGATCTGGGAAAGTAGATTGGTAGTGCTGCCACATGCCAGATACAAGCCAGGAAAACGGGAAAAGAAGAAGGACAGACTGACAAAGAAAGGAAGAAGGACGTGGACGTGCTGAGAATGGGAGATGCCAGAATTCAGCCAAGACAGAAGACAGAGAAACTTAGAAGATGTGCCTGGAGGCAGTTTTCTTAGGAGTGAATGATGCAAGCCCAAAGGAAAAGACTAGAATCCTGGTTAGAAAGACCCAACCAAGAACTGAGACTCAGATAAAGCAGGACGGTCTTGGGAAGATACAAGTTGCAACCATGAAAATCAGACTTTACAAACTGAATGAGTGAAGGAAGTTGTGTAACTATAATTGACTCTCCTGCATGGCTTATGGATCCAAGGTTTTCTCATTCTAAAGCAAAGCTGCCGTGTGTATGCTGATGGAGCGTGCTGTTATGAGAACCATGGCTCAAAGAGCAAGGTATGGGCAAGACCATGGGTTGAAATCTCAGTAGAATAAGCTCCTCTACAGAAAATATACACAAAAGCAGGTTACAGGGCACTCTGTAAGATGTTTGTATAGGTCAAGGTTCTGGCGGATAACAGAGATATATTAATCTGTCATGTCAGGGTTAAGGGAATCAACAAGAAATGCAGAAGACATTTTATCACAGGACATTTGCACTAGAATGTTCATAGCTGCTCAATTCACAACAGCAAAGATGTGGAAACAACCCAAGTGTCCCGCAATACATGAATGGATCAATAAACTGTGTTATATGTATACCATGTAATCAATACTATTCAGCCACAAAACAAGATGGAGATTGGTGGCACCCATGCTCAGTGGTAAGGCACCAGCCATGCGCTCCAGGGCTGTTGGGATTGAACCTGGCCATGTCCTGTTAAACAAACAAACAAACAAAAAAGCCAGGTGTTGTGGTGGGCACTTGTAGTCCCAGCTACTAGGGAGGCTGAGGCAAGAGAATCACTTGAGCCCAAGAGTTTGAGCTATGATGCCAAGGCACTCTACTGAGGGTGACAAAGTGAGACTCTGTCTCAAAAAAAAGGAGATTTTGCATCTGTAATAACCTGGATGGATTTGGAGAGCATAGTCCTAAGTAAAGCAGCACAGGATTAGGAAAACAAGCATTACATGTGCTCATTACTAAGTTGAAACCAGTGGATTAATAACTAGAGACTCACATGAGAAAAAAATCTCAATTAAACTCAAGCAGGGAGGCAGGAGGGCATTCAGTAGCTTCCCACCCATTGTGTACAATGTATGGATATATGGTACACTCCCTGGGTTTAGGACACAGCTTCAACTCTGATTTTTACCTGGCATGTAAATTATATAAGGTGGCCATAAAGTTTGTGTGCAATAATTGTACAACCCAATGGTTTGTACCCTCAAATTAATCTGAAATTTAAAAAGAATGAAACACAAAAATAAAAAAGAGAGAATCAACCAGGCAGGGTGACATCACCAGGGGCTATCAACAGTAAGATGTTACTGCCTATAGGTCTGAGGAGGGAGGGGAGGGATGGTGTTAGTGGATACCAGCAGGGGAAGGACTGCTCGACAGGCAGAACTTTGCTAAACCCGAGTATGGCAAAAAGGGAGCTGAAAGTATAAAAGCCCTGAACTCTCCTCCCACCCTCTAAAACTGTAGCGTGAACCAGATGGTAAGCCAGAGGGCATGCAGGCATATGTGCTGCAGTTCTTAGAGAACAGGCTTCCAGGACCCACATGGGGCAGAGAATGGAAGAATATATCTAGAGGGGCAAACAGAGAACCAGCACAGTTTTAATATGACGTGCTGTTTAGGAGGCCAGAAGACAGGCTGCCTGAGTTTGAACGCTGGCTGCCACTTGAGATTCCAAAGGCCCCTGTGCAGACTTTCTGACGCCAAGACTCGCCATCCCTAAGTAATCTGCCCCCATGCACTAGCCTTGTTAACGTCCATACAACCTTCCTAGATGAACTAGTCCCTTTTTATTTCCCCTCTTTAAAAAGTGCAGACTTAGGCGGCACCTGTAGCTCAGTGAGTAGGGCACTGGCCCCATATACTGAGGGTGGCGGGTTCAAACTCAGCCCTGGCCAAACTGCAACAAAAAATAGCCGGGTGTTGTGGTGGGTACCTGTAGTCCCAGCTACTTGGGAGGCTGAGGCAGGAGAATCACCTAAGCCCAAGAGCTAGAGGGTGCTGTGAGCTGTGCTGCCATGGCACTCTACCGAGGGTGACAAAGTGAGACTCTAAAACCAAAAGTGCAGACTCTTCCTTAAGTTGAGAAGGAAGGAAACATCTGGAGGGGCAAACAGAGATTCCAGCACAGTTTTAATATGACGTGCTCTAATATTTGAGGCTGTGTCTCTCCTTCTTCTGCCAAGACATCATTTGTATTAAAATTTCCTTTTTTCCTCTGTAATCTTTGGGTTCTCAGTAATCTGCTACCTGTGTAGGGAATAACAGGGCCTGGGCAGAAACCCCCTTGCTGTTTGGATAACAGAACTGTGCACCTAGAGAAAAATCTTCTAGAAGTCCAGACAAAGAACTCCAGGAGAGAAAGGACTTGAGATGAGCAAGGCAGGAATTTTGGGGGTCACTATCTGATGGCGTTCCAGAGTCTACCCCACAATTCTTTTTTTTAGTGTTTTTCTCATCCTGGAGTCTTCATTTCCCAGTGCTCTCACCCTCCTGGATCCAGGATCTCCCTGCACCGCCTTCCCTTCCAAACCTAAGACTTCACCTTCTAAGAACCAGGAACATTTCACTTCTTTTTTGGCCAGAATACAGGGTATCCATAAAGTTCATGTGCAATTGAACAAACTTTATGGACACACTGGCTATCAGGCATTTAATATCAAATCTTGCCAGTAGGTGTCAGCATCTACCACAAAATGAGCCATTGCATGCGCCATCTTTTGCAAACTCAAAGATTCAAAATATATAAAACAAATCAATATATAAAACAATTTCCTACTTTGTTAATATTTCCAGGGTTGTCATCCCATTTCCAAGCTTCCATTTCATTGTATATATGGATAGAAATTATGTTTCAAACCTTAAAAATTGAAGGGAAAAATTTGATGAAAAGATTAAGAAAGTAATTGTCACATAAAATTATTCATTCATTTATTGATGCATCAGCTATCTTATTGCCTTCATTATTCTGTGTATTCAGCGATAAAGAAGACACCAGCAGGAATCTAAGAGGAGGATATTCCACTAGAATGCCATATGATTCTGTAAGCTGTAGGAAACTTTAGTTTAGAATCATGAGTTTTTGGCTACTGGTGTCGTTTGGGGTAAATGTTTTTTCTGCCGGTTTCTCCCTAACCTGTGATATTCTGTGTGACATACAAGTGTACCTCATTTTACAAAAATAAAGTGTGTAAAACTCTGGATGACTAAAGAGCTCAGTGCCATTGAATTAATATCCATTGAGCACCTATTTTTTCAGTTCCTTAGTGACATCCTGGGAAGATCCCAAAATATCCTGGTCACACTCAGGTATTAAAAGTGTAGCCTACTCCAGTCCAATGAAAAGCTTCAATCTCACACTGCATGCAATGCTCTCTCCTTCTTTCCCACTTAGCTATCACTAGGGCTTGCTTGGAAGGGAATATGGTCTACTGGTCTACTCTCACACTCCTTCCCACTCTGCTGCTTTGTACGCATCTTCTAGGATTAAAGAAGGGTGAGGAGGGACTAATAAGGGGAAATAAAAGGGCAGAAGGCCCTGTAGGATCTGTGAACGGCATATCTTATTGCTGGAACTTGCATACCTAAATGTAAGGAGGGATGGGACAGACAGGGAGTCTTTATTCTGAGCAACCTTGCACCCAAGGCAAGATGACTCTTTCAGGATGACCTTTTCTGACCACCCCACTCAGTCCCTTCTATGCTGAGATCCTCTCACCCAGAAGGCAAGTGCCTAATCTGGGTGCCAATAAGAAGGTTCAAGCTCTGCTAATTTTCATGAAGTCTAAATGCAAACGCAGTAGTACTGCTTTATCCATGGGGGTATGTTCCACATTGGTACAAAGCCCAACTGCTATCAGCTGGAACACATTTCTGTTCGTGTCTTCCACCCACAATTCTAATGCCTTTTCCATTTTCACTAAGTACTTATCACATCACACTGGCAATCACTTTTGCAGTTTGGGGTGAAACAGCAAAACTAGCATGAATTTCTTTTTCCTTCACAATTCCACAGATAGATTTCTTCTTACCATAGATCTTAGGAATCTCAGCATACAACCTTATTTCTTTCTTTATTAAGTCAAGAACTTTCACTTTTTCACTTAAAGGAAATACTTCATGGCTTCTCTTTGACATATCTGAATTATCAGCATCGCTACTGTGGTTCTTGTGCTTTGGGGCCATGATGAAGTAAGATAAGGGTTACTTGAACGTGAACACTGCGGACAGTGGCATTCAATCTGCCAGTGAGTGACTAACACACAGGCAGGGAATACAGCTTAGTGCCCTGAATGAAGGGATGATTCATGCTCCAGGTGGATCAGGGTGGGAAGGTATGAGATTGTATCACACTGCTCAGAATGGTGTGCAATATAAAACTCACAAATGTTTTATTTCTGGAATAAATGTTTAATACTTTGGGATTTCAGTTAGACTTGAGTAACTGAAACTGCTAAAAGTAAAACTATGGATAGGGGGGACTACTTTGTACTTAGTTAAGAAGCCTCAGCATCCATCTCTAAGGCAATTCTACTACTCTGGGAACCTTCCACTCTTTATTTAGGCTGTAGGGAATGCTGACATAATGGTAACAGGCCAGTTGGGTAACCTTTTAGTCAGTCCTACGGATGTGCTTAGCATCTAAGAACTCAGCTTTAGGGCTATATTGACAATTCCAAGACCATATGAAAAGTCCCATTCAATATCATGTAACCCAAGGTCCTGTGCATAAATGTCAGATATGGAAATAAATGAAGACAGAACAGCTAAGGCTATTTATTCAGAGCTGCTACAGCAAGAGAGTCAGCCACTGTCACCCTGCTTTGGCAGAGACTCAAAGGCAGGCAGGGTGGGAAGCCTGGTAGTGGGAAAAGGGAAGGCTTCAGGTATGGTCTCATTGGAGGTTGTCAGCGTGGGAAAGCTATAGGGGGAGACTTAGACGTGGGACACCCTATAGGATTGGTTAGGAAGCATATTTGGCTTTCTGTAATTGGTTCTAAGTTGAAAGTGGGGTTGGGGTTGGGTGGGGAATGGATTACTGAAGCTGTTGGTTATTAATCGAGTCCTGGTCATTTGGGGCCGATTGTTACTAAAGGAGCCCAGGAAATTTCATCCCCAAATATGACTCCTTTATATAAAGAGTATTTTGAATTAAAGGGCCCTTAGAGATCAACAGGCTCTTAGAAGGGGCTTTCTATCTACCTGCTTAAGCAGATGGAACCAACAAAAGAACTATCGGCTTCCCTTTCCTCCCCCATCATCTCACTATATTGCAGGAAGCAAAATCAAGAATGCAACCAGACCTGGCCAAAATTAAAGATAATACGTGTATCTGTCTCTCGAGGTTAATTTAAATTGTAATAGTTTACAAGTCAGTCTGTTTCCCCATCCCTTCATCTTCTCTAACAATCATTTATTGCCCCCAAACAGAAATGCCTATATTCTTCATCTCTCCCTCTTTCTATAAAGGGAGGGTATAAAAATATCTGGATGCAATTGGGATACTGGGTAATCACTCCACAATTCTCCCCATGCTTATGGTAAATAGACCTTTTCCTCTTATTAATCTGCCTTACTTGTGACTTCATATTTTAGGGACTGTTCAGGGAAAAGGAAAGTTTCTCTTCACCCCTACATCACACAAGTTATTGTTTACTTTCCCAGCTTGTCAAGAGGTAGCAACCTGGCTTCCTGCAATTCTGATTTATAGTGGGCTAACTTCCTAGGCTGCTTATTATAGATAAGGATTGGTTTCCTGGGAAGGTTGAGAGTCAAAGTTCTATTTTTATGTATAATTTGTCCATTGTCTATTTGTATATTCAGTATCTCAGTATTAGCAGAGAACGTGGCTTTGCTTTATCAAATATGATGGTACCTCACATTTTATCATGTTTTGAAATTATAAAGTACATTATGTGTGTATCTCCATGAACAACAAGGCAGGACGTTGTTATCTGCATTGTAAAGCTAAAGAATTAGGCTCAGATAGTTCAAGTGACTTTAGAAAGTCATAAAGCTGCCAAAGAACCTGATTTGCTTCGGATTGCTCCGCTCTTTTTTCCCCTAGCATCCCATTCAGTTTCCAGAAGTGCTCTGATTTGCACAATAAATTAACAGATCACTCTATCCTACCCAGCAGGGATTTGCACCTGTGACTTTTGTATTCTAAGACCAGGGCTCTGGTTACCTGGTTTTATTAATCCCAGGTTTCTCAACATCATCTCTCCCAGTCCCACCAAGTCTTTGCTAAGACACACACCACTGCGTAGACTCGAATCCAGTGATCCATTTGAACAGCAGTTTCCTTTGCAACCCGTCCCACTGCCAACTGATTGGCGAAGGTTAATCACCAAAAATTCCTGTTAAGTCATAATTAGCCAAAGGAAAATTAAAATGTAAAAATAAGACATGAGGTTGAATAGCTCAATGTGCCTTAAGGAACCCTCAATAGCAGTTTGAACATCTGTAATAAACATGGGACAAGGATGATGGGCTTTTGGTGTCAATGTTTAACATTTTACTCAGGGAATTCTTTTTGACTTTGAAATATTTCATCAAAGGGAAACAGGGAAGAGCCAGTATGGCGAGACTCAGGGCAATTTTTATCACACTGCAGCTTCTGAACTTTAAAAGCTCACTGAGTCCTTTAAACCAACAAAATTGTATAAATGAGCCCTTTACAAACCCATTCAGGATTATTTCCCTTCAAAAGCACTACTGCAGCAGGATGTCAGTTTATTTTCTGCAGTCAATTAATTCTGCCTTTCCGAATGTCTGATTGCCCTAAGCTGCAGAGAGGCTTTTTTTTTTTCCTAGAACAGAAAGCTGCTGTCTGCATAGTTTATGTTAACATAAACCTGCAGGTGGCAAATGACTGCGCTTTGGAATGAGAGCTAGTGGCCACTTGGAGAGTGTTGAGATGCATTAGGGCTCTTGATTTGAGAAGCAGGAAACACTGAAGCAAGACATAAATTGGTCTTAAGCCATTCATGAACTAACAATCACCCTGATCCCTTTGTGAACCTTGAGTTTTCTTTTGAGACAAAGTCTCACTTTATTGACCTCAGTAGAGTGCTGAAGCATCACAGCTTATAGCAACCTCCTACTCCTGGACTTAGGTGATTCTCTTGCCTCAGCCTCCCAAGTAGCTGGGACTACAGGCGCCCACCACAATACCAGGCTATTTTTTTGTTGTGGTTTGGCTGGGGCCTGGTTGGAACCCACCACTGAGCCACAGGCACTGCCTTGAACCTTGAGTTTTTAAGCCTCAGCCCTCAGGCAAGTAAGTGCTCCCTTGTACTCCAATCTGATTCTCCTCTTTGCTGTGATCCTTGAATTAATAATCTCCTCTGGGACGGAGTATCCTGTAAGTCACTGTCAAACCAACGCCTTCTTTCAAAACTCTACACTAATCATTCAAAGCAGGAATGAATCTCTTGAGCTCCACTTTAACTTTCGACGAATCTGGTCTATTCTTCTAACTTCTAGTAAGGAAGATATTAAAGGTCATATGCCCATTTTATTGATGATGAAGGAGCTAAGGAAATTTCACCCCAAAATATGATTCCTTGGTATAAAGAATATTTTAAATTACAAGCCCATTTTTGATCAGAAAGCACTGGCCTCTCCTGTATAAAACCTGAGCAACCTGATTTAGAATAAGAAGAGGCTACTGGCCTCCTTATTACTTGCTAATAGACCTGGCTCCAAGGTCAGCTGAAGCACAATACCTGTCTTTCAGGTTAATTTACAATTTTGCTGCCTGTGCACTTTGCAGTTTCTCTTCCCCTCTCTTCTAAAAGGCATTTTTAAAAGTCACTGACCTTGGGGTGGCACCTGTGGCTCAAAGGAGTAAGGCACCGGCCCCACATGCCAGAAGTGGCGGATTCAAACCCAGCCCTGGCCAAATAAAAAAAAGGTCACTGATCATCATTGAGACTTTGGGAAATCATTCTCATGGTTCCTCCATGCACATCATATTTGGAAATAAACCTTTCTCTTATTGAGAGAGGATACAGGAGAGGGGCGAGGTCTGGGAGAACAGGTCTTCTCAGGGAGACCACAAGGATGCACCTGCAGGGCCCGCTCTATGGTGACTCAGCTCTTGGGAATTTATAGGCTTAACTCCCTGGAACTTGGAAATTTCCTAGTTCTGTGAAATCCTGTAGTTCTGTAGGAGCTGGAGTAGCATCTCCCACTTGATTCAAACTGGTCAATGGGAAGGGTGCCTGTGGGGTAGAACTTTTTGACTGTCAGTAAAAAGGGAAAGACCAAGCCAGTCGGGGAGCGCAGCCATTTGGAAATCTTCTATGCCATAAGCTCCCAGCCAATGAATAAAACCCTTCCTCTTACAGCTATGGTGTTTGGGTGCTCTTTCTCTCCGTTAGGCCTCGTCTTCCTGCAACATTATTAGTCTACCACAATTGTGAGTTGACCTTTCAGTGAACCAGATCAAGGGGAAAAGGACAGGTTTCACTGAGATCACTACAGTTTGATATAGTCAGGAGGATCTCAAAGCCAATCTGCTCTCCTGAAAGCCAGGGCAGAAAGATTAGAAGCCCAACACCAGTTGGTGTTGTAACCCAGCCCTCTTTCCCCTGCCTACTCCTGTTCCCCAGCCCTCACCTGTTCCCCCCCAGCCCATTTGCCTCCTCCTCCCTCCTCCCCCCAGGGTGGCCGAGAACACGTTCTCAGGCCCCCTTCTTCCTCCTAGAGTTGCCAAGAACAAGCTTCAGGTACAAGGAAAAAAGTCCCAAGTTTCACAAAACCCCCAAGTTCTCAGTAGATGAACAATGGTAAAAAACTCACTGAGACTTGATTAATTACTGTTGTATAA
>CAUYQV010086052.1:0-30063 GCA_963574575.1 Galagoides demidoff
ATATTCTTCTTAGCAAAGTATCTTAAGAATGGAAGAAAATAATCTCTAGTTTTTTAAGGTTGCAGTTTTCATTATTGACTTGAGGTCTTCTTCCCTTTGTAACGTGCTCATCATTCTCTAAGCAATGCACTAACTGCTCCCACAATTGTTGATATTTTGTGTTTCATTTTTATTCTTTCAAAGGATTTTCCACTTCTTCATGATTTCTTCTTTGACCCAGGGGTTAAGTTTTATATACAATATTAGGAATTTCCTAAATCTCTTTTTAAGTTTGAATTTAATTCTATATTTCTATGATTTCAATTATTTTAAATTTATTTAGGCTTGTTTTAATTATACATGATATGATATAAAGTAGAGAATGTCCTGTGACCATTTGAGAAGAATTTGTATTCTTCTATTATTGGGTGAAGTGTCCTATATGTGTGTTTTAGATCAAGGTGGTTTATGGTATTGTTGAAGGTTTCCATTTACTGTTAATTTGCAGTATAGTTGTTAAAAGTTATGGTATGGTTGTTATACCCCATTAGTAAAAGTGGGGTATTAAATATTCAACTACCACAATTGAATGGTCTGTGTTGTCCTTAATTCCACTAGTTTTTACTTCATTTATTTTGGAGTTTGCCATTAAATGTGTGTATAAGGATAATTATTATAGCTTCTAAATGAATCAATAAAATGGATCTTCTTAATTCTTATGATATGTTTTATGTGTCTATTGTTTTAAAGTCTTCCTGTCAGATGTTTGTATAGCTACTCTAGCTCTCTGTTTGCATGGCATATCTTTTTGCAATCTTTATTTTGTGTCTGAATGTAAAGTGTGTCCCATATAGAGAGCATATGCTGGATTCTTTTATATCTAATGTGACAATTCCTGATTTTTAATTATTTAGTCTATTCATATTTAATATGATTAATTATAGGGTTTAACTTCAATCTGGCATTGGCTTCATATATACATATAGAGAGATAAATTCCATAATGATTTATTCCAATAATAAATATAATAATGATTTATTCTCTCTACTTTTTATGTTACTGTTATACACAGTAAATCTATATATGTTACTAGCCTAATGATTCATTGCTGTGGTCATTACTATATATGTATGTATAAAAATGTATATATAATATATATGTATTTATGTCTTTTACTGAAGCTGAGAATAGAAAGGAGAACATATATATCTTATATAGTTTTTATAAATCTTATTTTTGTCTAGTTTTGGTCCTCTTCATTTTTTCTTTAGATTTGAGTAATCATTTAGTGTCCTTTCCTTACTACTATATAGTATTTCTCCATACTACCTCTTTTGCCTTGGTATTTTCAAATATATATTTTAAGTTGAGCGATACAATTGCACAGCTAACAGTTTATTCAATTTACCAAAAAAGTAATTAAAAGAAGTCTGGTCAACATATTCTTCCTTTTAAATTAAATAAAGCAATTTTTATCTCTTTGAATTCTATATGTATAATTTCCTATACTAACATTCTTTGATTTTTTTATAGAGTCACATTACCAACCAGGGTCACTTGCTTGCAGCCTAAAGAATATCTTTGGGTAGTTCTGATGAAGAAGGTATATTAGTCAAAAATGCTCAAAGTTTTGTTTTTCTGAGTGTATGTATTTTTCCCTCACCATAGTTTTGCTCAATATTATTTGTGACCATTTTTGTTTTGTCACTCTAAATATATTACTGCCTCATTACATCAGTTTTTTTCAAATGTGAAATAATGTATCTAGTCTTATCAGGATTTCCTTACATATGATGAGTTGATATTCTTTTAATTATTTCAATATTTGTTTATCTTCCAACAGTGTTACTATGATACATAGCTCTTTGATTTTATCTTTATTACAATTTGTAAAGCTTCTTGAATGTTTAGATAAATTTTTTAATGAAATTTCCAACCCTCTCTGGTGTCATTTCTTTGAATATTTTTGTTTCCTTCTGTCTATCTCTTCTTTTCCCTGTTATATATGTCTTGGTGTCCTCATTGGTGTCCCAGATTTCTCTGAGAGTCTATTTAATATTCTTCATTTTTTCATTTTCTATCTATTCTTTTAAGCATCCTTTCCATCTTTTTGCACAATCACTACTATTAAACTTACTATTTTTTTCAGCTGATTCAAATCTGTCATATTTTTATATGGCAAAAGTTGGTTATTGCACTTTTCACCTCCAGCATTTAAATTTGGTTATTTACTTACAACATCTATAGTTTTGCTGATATTTCCTATTGGAACAAATATTATCTTATGCCTACTTAACAATAAATATGCTACATATGTTATGGTTTTGAGTGAGTCAAGATGAAGTAGGAAAAGGGATAAGGCTTTGAGTCTGCCTTCTAGTGAAGATACATAATTTCATGAGAAAAGACCCTTAACCTACTTAACCAATTTCAAATCAGTTTCTCAATCTGTAAAATAGGATGATTTTAAATGAATTATGCTCAGAGCTATGAGTAGAATGAAATTCTATTTAGAGTTAGAATCATGAGTGTCATGGGAGCTTAAGTATATAAAGATCAATAGGTAAATGAATTAAAAATAGATAAATTATTGGAAAAAGGAAGCAAATACCCTTTTCTCCTTAAATCTTGGAACATGTGTTAGTAACTTTTTTTATTCTCTGAAATATGTTGGTCCCACATTTTCAATTGTTCCTAGAGCAGGGGAAGGACAATAGCTCTGTGTCCTCAGCTGCTTTGTTTGGATTCTTAACAAAGAGTTATTAGCAAGCTCTTTCTTGTGTATGAACTAAGAAATCTCTTAAGATGTTTAAATGCTTGCACATATATGTACTGTTTGATAATATTCAAAAAAGAACAGTAATTGTTGTTATGTTCTATATCAGGGACCTAGACTCCAAAAGAATATGTTAAGAATGAAATTAGCTCTAAATGTGAGCGTATTTTGATCACTATAAAATTGGAAACTAATGTTAATTGCATTCATATTTAACTAATGTGAATTGGTTTATATTCATACGTTAATATTAATGAATAATGTATCATATATAATTATTATGGAAATTTCTAAATTTCTATTTAAGCTTAACAGTACTGAGACTGCTACATTTTTTCATAGAGTAATATCCATTTATCTATTATTTACTGAATTATTGATTAATATATACTTGCGCTTTGTTCTAGACCAATGTTCGTGTTTACTCAAGATTAATATGTAGAAATCCTAACATCCAATGCTATGATATTAGAAAGTGAATTAATTCAGTCATGAAGCTTGAGACATGCTGAATAATATCTGGACCCTCATAAAAGACAATGAGGGAAATCGCCCTCCTTCTTTCCACCATATAAGATAGAATATAAATGTCAGCAACCTTAAAGACACCTTACCATACCAGCACCCTGATCTTGGACTTTCATCTTCTGGAACTATTGTAAACAAATTTCTATTGTTTTTAAGCCACACAATCTATAGCACATTGATATATGTCTTAATTAAATCTCCCTGAGTTAGGACTCTAAGGAATTATATAATGAAATGGTTTATGTTTAAATTTTTGGCAATTTATACTAAGTCCTTTTCCAAAAGTCATCCAAAACTCATACTTAAAATAAACTTTCAAAAATATTAACTCATTTTTGAAATACCTTTGCAGTAACTGAAATTGTTTTAATGAGCAAATAATTTTATTTTATTTTTTGTTTTTTGTTTCGTTTCTATTGTTGGGAGTTCATTGAGGATACAAGAAACCAGGTTACACTTGCATTTGTTAGGTAAAGTTCCTCTTACAATTGCATCTTGCCTCCAAAAGGTGTGTCACAAACAAAGACCCCACCACCTCTCTCTTTCCCTCTCTCTGCTCTTCCCTTCCCCCACCCCCACAGTGTCATTAATTGTCCTCATATCAAAATTGAGTACATAGGATTCATGCTTCTCCATTCTTGTGATGCTTTGCTAAGAATAATATGTTCCACTTTCATCCAGGTTAATATAAATGCTGTAAAGTGTCCATTTATTTTTAATGGCTGAATAATATTCCATGGTGTACATATACCACAGCTTTCAATCCATTCCTGGATTGGTGGGCATTTAGGCTGTTTCCATATTTTGGCAATTGTAAATTGAGCTGCAATAAACAGTCTAGTGCAAGTGTCTTTATAATAAAAGGATTTTTTTCCTTCTGGGTAGATGCCCAGTAATGGGATTATAGGATCAAATGGGAGGTCTATCTTGAGTTCTTTGAAGTTTCTCCATACTTCTGTCCAAAATGGTTGTATTAATTTGCAGTCCCACCAGCATGTAAAAGTGTTCCCTTCTCTCCATATCCATGCCAGCATCTGTAGTTTTGAGATTTTGTGATGTGGGCTATTCTCGCTGGGATTAGATGGTATCTCAGGGTGGTTTTGATTCATATTTCTCTGATAATTAGGGATGATGAGCATTTTTTCATATGTTTAGCCATTCATCTGTCTTCTTTAGAGAAGGTTCTATTCATGTCTCTTGCCCATTGATATATGGGACTGTTAACTTTTTTCATGTGGATTAATTTGAATTCTCTATAGATCCTAGTTATCAAGCTTTTGTCTGATTCAAAATATGTAGATATCTTTTCCCATTGTGTAGGCTGTTCTTTTGCTTAGGTTGTTGTCTCCTTAGCTATACAGAAGCTTTTCAGTTTAATTAAGTTCCATTTGCTTTTGTTGTTGTTGTTGCAATTGCTGTGGCAGTCTTCTTCATGAAGTCTTTCCCCAGGCCAACATCTTCCAGTGTTATTCCTATGCTTTCTTTGAGGATTTTTATTATTTCATGCCTTAAATTTAAGTCTTTTTATCCATCTTGAATAAATTTTTGTGAGTGGAGAAAGGTGTGGGTCCAGTTTCAGTCTTTAACATGTGGATATCCACTTCTCCCAGCCCCATTTATTGAATAGGGAGTCTTTCCCCCAAGGCATGTTCTTATTTGGCTTATCAAAGATTAGGTGGTTGTAAGATGTTGGTTTCATTTCCTGGTTTTCTATTCAATTCCAAATGTCTGTGTCTCTCTTTTTGTGCCAGTACCATGCTGTCTTGACCACTATGGCTTTGTAGTACAGCCTAAAATCTGGTATGGTGATGCCCCTAGCTTTGTTTTTATTACTAAGAACTATCTTAGCTATACAGGTTTTTTTCTGATAACATACAAAATGCAGAGTCATTCTTTCTAAGTCTTGAAATTATGTTGGTATTTTAATAGGAATGGCGTTGAATCAGTAGATCACTTTGGGAAGTATAGACAGTTTAACAATGTTGATTCTTCCCAACCATGAGCATGGTATGTTCTTCCATTTGTTGTTATCCTCTGCTATTTCCTTTCTTAGGATTTCATACTTTTCTTTATAGAGGTCCTTCACCTCTTTGTTAGATATATTCCTAGATATTTCATATTCTTTGAAGCTATGATGAAGAAAGTTCTGTCCTTAGTAGCCTCTCATCTTGGCTATTATTGGTGTATACAAAGGCAAATGACTTGTGGACATTGATTTTATATCCTGAGACATTACTGTATTTTTGATGACTTCCAGGAGTCTTGTGCTTGATTTTTTGGGGTTCTCTAAGAATAAAATCATATAGTCAGCAAAGAGGGAGAGTTTGACCTCCTCTGCTCCCATTGGATGCTCTTTATTTCCTTTTCTTGCCTGATTGTATTGGCTAGAAGTTCCAGCACTATGTTGAATAGTACTGGTGGCAGAGGACAACCTTGTCTGGTTGCAGTTCTAAGATGAAAAGCTTTCAGTTTTATTTCATTCAGTAAAATATTAGCTGTGGGTTTGTCATAGATAGCTTTGATCAGTTTCAGAAATGTATCTGAAAATAAGATTGCAATCCCTCTTTTCTTCTGAATTCTGTTTGCCTGAAAAATTGTCTTCCAACCCTTAACTCGGAGTTTTAATATGTCTTTTGAGCTGGGTATGTTTCCTGCAGACAGCAAATGTATGGCTTGTGCTTTTTAATCCAGTCATCCAATCTATGCCTCTTCAGTGGGAAATTCAAGCCATTGACATTTATTGAGATAAGTGATAAGTGTGGTAGCATGCTATTCATCTTATTTTGTGAGATTCCATTGCTTAGTTTTATCTTTTGCATCATTGTAGAAGTTAGGTTCTTTCCTTTAATTTCTGAGTTCTTACTTTGCTGTTGATCCATCGTGATGGTCAGTGTATAGAACAGGTTGAAGTATTTCCTACAGAGCTGATCTTGTTGTGGCAAATTTCCTCCATGTTTGCATATCAGTAAATGATTTGATTTCTCTGTCAATTATAAAGCTTAGTTTATCAGGATACAGAATTCTGGGCTGGAAATTGTTCTGTTTAAGTAGATTATAGGTAGATGACCATTGTTTTCTTATGTGAAAAGTTTCATTAGGGAAGTCTGTCATCACCCTGATGGATTTGACCTTGGAGGTCAACTGGTGCTTACTCTTGGCAGCTTAAAGAATCTTTTCTTTCAGTTTGGCCAGGGCCGGGTTTGAACCTGTCACCCTTGGTATATGGGATCAGCAGCCTACTCACTGGGCCACAGGTGCCACCCAAAGAATCTTTTCTTTTGTCTTGACTTTGGACAGGTTCATCATAATGTGTCTTGGAGGAGCTTGGTTAGAGTTGCAGTGACCTGGAGTCTGATATCCCTCTGAAAGGAGTGTGTCAGAATCTTTGGTGATATTTGGGAAATTTTCATTTATAATATTCTCTAGTATGGCTTCCATTCCTCTGGGGTATTCTTATTCCCTTTCTGGGATACCTGTAATTTTTATGTTTTAATGCTTCATAAAGTCCCATAATTCTGTAAGTGAACATTCTGCTTTTTCTCTCTTTTCTTCTGCCTCTTTAACTATCTGAGTTATCTCAAGAGCTTTGTCTTCTACCTCTGAGATTCTTTCTTCTGCATGGTCAAATCTGTTATTGCTACTTTCTATTAAGTTCACTAGTTTACTGTTTCAGTTCCTTCAGCTCTGCTATATCTTTCCTACATTCTTCATATTGTTCATGTCTTATTTTATTCTGTCTTTGGATTGCCTTTTGGTTATTTTCTACTTTATTAGCAGTTTCCTTCATTGTTTCCATCATTTCCTTCATTGTTTTTTATCATCTGTGTTCTAAATTCCCTTTCTGTCATTCTAACAGTTCTTTATAGGTAGAATCTTCTACACTACTTAACTCATGGTCCCTTTGTGTGTAGGGGGGATTCCTCTGGTTTTTCATGTTGCCAGGATTTTTCTGCTGATTCTTCCCCGTGAGTGTTTTCCTTTATCTGTTTCCTCACCCTAATTTACCTCTCACTTGCCCTTGCTCTTTAAGTTACTGTGCCTCTGGACTAGGATATTGATGAGTCCTTTTGGTATAGGACCAGAAGGATAAGAAGATTGAAGAGCAAGAAGAGAAAAAGGATTTAAAGAAAAAAAAAAAAGAGAAAGAGGAGGGGGATGAGGAAATGGAAATATTGACAAAAAGAATAGAGGCACAGAAAGAGGGGGACTGGAGCAATATGGGTATATAGTAGAGTACTTTGACCCAAACTTAAAATCCCCCAACCTCTGATGGTGCCAAGTTGGGTGATTCTCTTGAGGTCAGCAGCTCTTTGCCAGTCTGTTCAGACACCATACCCCACCTTCACCAAGTAGAGAGGAAAGATGAAAATGCTATAAATCAAACAAAAACAAGCAAACAGGGAACTTTACAGGATAAAATTGGGGGAGAAGCAAATAATAGGGGTAGATACACTAGCAAAAATGAAGTTCTAATTTTTAAAGAAGGTAACTATGGAAAGTTATATTTAAACTAGAAAAATGAAGAAAGAAAAGAAAGAAAAAAGAAAATTCTAGAGGGAAAGTGTTGAAATTAAAAAACAAAATGAAACAAACAAAAATAAAAAAACAAAAATAAAGCTGTATATATATCTTGCTGAATATTGTCTGGGCAACAGGTGATCTCCTGGGGTATGAGATGTTAATCACAATGCTGATATGGCTATACGAGATGGAGACTGGAGGCCTCTGCTGATTCCAAAACCCTGCAGGGTGGAGAGCTTAAATCTCTCCTTAGCCCACTTCAAAGGCATTTTAAATTGTCAACCTTGGCTAAGCTGAAGCTTTCCCAGGAAAACACTTGTTGGTGGGATCACTCCTGATGTTGCTGTCCAGTTACCCAGTGTGCCAAAACTGGTCTCCCTCTATGCTCCTGAGGGCCAAGCTGTAAGGCAACTCAGTCCCCTCCTTTACTTGTCTCAGTCACTCAGTTACTTACCCAAGGTCTCCTGCCCCATCCTAGTTCTGCAACCCTGAGGGCAGAGCTTGCTGGGGCAGCTCTCCCACAATGGCTCCAAGCAGCCCATAGCCGAACACTATTATCTCCATCCAGCTCAATAATTCAGTTTGGGGCCCTAGACAACAATGTCCTCCACACTCTTGCCCAAGTTCTCTCAAGGTAGTTCATCTGAGTCCCCAAGTCCAAAAATACCGAACAGTTTACAAGCGAAAACCTTTCCAGTTTCCGATCTCACTGCTGCTGTACTTACAGCTGCCAGCGGGATTAGACCAAATGAACACATGCAACCACTTGCCACTTCTCCATTGCATCCCCCCCCCCCACCCCCCCGGTCAAGAAGTGTCTCACTCACTGACCCTCTGTATCCCTAAAGGGACTTTCTGGGCAGATCCCACCAGCCAGAGATGTCTGAAGTCCTCTCCCCCCAGTTTCACTGTGCCCATGTGCAAGGAAGCTATTAATTGGCCGTCATCTTGCTCCTCCCTCCTGAGCAAGTAATTTTAAAAATGCATAAATTAACATGTCTATGTTATGCTAAAGTCGAAATTTAAAAAAGCACCATTTCTATTTAAATCATATCAAAAAGTCTGATGGCCAGTTATTAAAATCAAATATTTTCAGATCTTTGGGGCAGACTAGCCTTAATTTGCTTAAATATAAATGAATATGGATGTTAATTTATGCTTTACAATAATAAGAGTAGTACTTCCATCACTATTTTTATATGAAAATACCACAAAGTTCTACAAAGAAGTAATAGAGAAGCCTATTATTCTAATTGTGAAATCAGTTATTTTTCTATCTGTGTAAGAGAACTGAGAATAGAAATAACTATAAATTGACATCAGTATACTAGTAAAACATCAGAGCCTAAAATTTGTGAATATTTAAAACACCTTAGGGTCTTCTTCAGTGCTTTATGCTATTTTGTTTACTGTGCTGCCACACCAAGCTATATTTTTAGCTGCTGTTATAACAGTGATCTTCCTATAATAGTTTCTGGGTACACTTAGCAGCATTAGAATTAAATATGAAATAGTTAGACATGCAAATTGCTGTTCCATAGCCCACACTCCAGGGGAGGTATTCTTGAGTCTGTGTTTTAATGAATCTTCTAGATGATTGATGGGGACTAAAGCTTGAGAATCTCTGAATTAGAGAAGTGGATATTCCCAATTCACCATATCTAATTTCACACGTGCTTTGCTTTTTTCTGTCATTTCTTTCCTGGATTGTATGTATATTCACAATTGAGCGTACAATCTGAATAGCACCTTTTCTTACATTCTGCATGTCTTAGACTGTGGTTAGTGTCTTATTAGTCGGAGGCCTTGTGGGTAAGGGTAATTACATTTTGTGTTTAGAGCATGGTGAAAGGATAAAACATAATTCTTATGATTTTTAAAAAATGTTAGCCATTTTTAGGCAGGTTTTTTTTTGTATCAAGTTTTATCTAGTATTTTGTATGTGGCAGGCATTCGGGCATTAAAAACAAGGACTTAATATGCATGCACACATATTTATATGTGAACATGCTTGTGAACACACACTCTACAAAACATTACGTATGTGTATATATAATATTTCAACATTTACACATATACATGTATAAATGAAACAATTTATATCCACACATGTATACATTATCTTAATCCTAATAATTACACAAGGAGGTAATTTGTTAATATTCAGAATATACAAAGAAGGAAGATAAACAATAGAGATGCAGGAAACTTACCCCAAATTGGATCCATTAGAGGGATTCAGGAAAGGCAATCTGGCTCCAATTTGTGAGGCGAGGCATGCTGGCTACCCCACATTGAATAAGCAGCACTTGTTTATTTCCTGCATCAAGCATGATGTGAATGGTTGGGCCCAGAACATATCTGCAGTAAATGAAACTAGACTCACAAACCATCCGGTGACTGTGGAAGAATGATTCTCTGTACAGGGGCTCCTTCTGAGCCAGTGAGGTTGTCCCTTGTAAAGAAAACAGTCTTAAATATATAGTGAATGTATGCTTAACAAAAATGCTTATATTTCTCCCAGGTAAGATCAAAGTCAGATTGATAGTAGAAATCTATTTCTCGACCAAGATATACAGTGGAATCTTCTAAAACGATAAATGTTCTTGTTTTCGTATATTAGAATGAAGAACATATTCCTATATTCTAGGAAGAAATATATGTTCTCTCTGTGAGGAAGAGTATTGACTTCACTGTTGGGCACCCTGCCCTTCCCTGAGCAAAGAGAATCCCAGACATGTAACCCTGTAACTGACTAAAGCCTGGGAGGCCAGAGTGGTCCAGATAGAAAGAAGTACATAGCACAAGGTCACCTTTATCATTACAGGGAGTGACAGATTGTGCAAAGGAAGAGGAGAGATGGACCTGCACATATTAAGTGGTAGATAAATGTTACTACACATAAAAAAAAATACATAATAATACTTAAAATTTCTTGAAAAAATGTCAAGCTGGGTGTGGTGGGAGGTTGAGGCAGGTAGAGCACTTGAATTCAGGAATTCAAGATCAGCCTAGGAAAGAGTGAAATGCCCATCTCTACTTAAAATAGAAAACCAGTCGGGCATTGTGACTGGCAACTATAGTCCCAGATACTCAGGAGGCTGAGTCAAGAAGATAACTTGAGCCCCAGAGTTTGAGGTTGCTGTGACCTATGACGCCAGGGGCACTCTACCAAGGATAACACAAGTGAGACTCTGTCTCACAAAAAAATTTATATAAAAACTCAAAGTAATCCTCTTTTAACTGTCTTTTTGTGGCTTAAGGAAAGAGAATTGAGAAACAAGTCACAGGAGCCATGTAGAAATACATGTGGCAAAGGGATGAATGAGCTGGATGTCACAGCTATGCTCCTGCCATGCTAAAAGACTTTGGAACATTTGCTAATCTCTTCATTAGAAATAATCTGGTGCAGGTCCATTCTGGTCATGATTAATGGTACAAGAAGTTGCCCATGTCTTCTGCAGACACATGCTCCTCACTTCATCAATATTAAATGAAGAGTGAATGCAGGAATACTTAAGGGAAGAGTCATATCTTGATGTGCTTGCAATACTAGTAATAATGATTTTATAAGCTTGAAAGCAATATTCAATTATTAGTTGTAAGTAGATTAGAAATATTATTAGGAATACGATTGCAGAGTATGGACAAAAGGGAAAAACGTGACATGAGGTAGGGACTCAGGATAAATTTCCTGGCTTTGGGCATGAAACCTTGTCACTTTCATATTCTGAAGCCTGGTGTGTTGAATATTCCCCTCCCCACACAGCTGCTACCCAGGCAGCAGGCTGCAGGCTTTGAGGCCATGTCTCTGCCAGAGAGGGGCTGTGTGCTTCAGGATAGTGCTTTTTGGGGAGTAAGAACGTGGAATCATTAAACCTTGTTCAACACAGGAAGATTTGCTCCAAACCAGATAAGGAGATGAAATATCTCTTTTCTTTTGTCACCCTAGTTTGGCCAGAGGAGTCTATTGGTCTGGACACAAGGCTGTCAGAGTATTAAAACATCACATCTGTGATGAGTAACTGTAGGTCAGCTAGGAATTTTTCCTTGAGTCAGCTCCTACCTGTTTATCTTGTCAAGACTCTGTGTTAAGTCCATAAATACCTTAAAACAATAAAAAGTCGCAAGCAAATCCATACAGTTAACGTAGTTAGTTGTAGAATTAGTCTAGTTAATAGAAATGCAAATAGTCTCATACTTTCATTTAATCCTGTCAACTAACCTGTTATTTTGGAGGAAAATTATACTTGATATGCCTTCAAATATCCAAAACAGAAATAGATTAATTTATTTCAGTTTTTAGTGCCTTGCTTTGTCATCATGCACATTACTTCATATTTTGAATAAATCTCTGCATTTAAATGTGAGGTTAGAGAATAATTATATACATTAAAAGAGTCCTTATTTATGAAATAAAAAAAGAAAGTCTTTGCATTTGGTTTACAAAATACATTGACATTATAAAAAAATACTGTTATGCATGATGAACATTTGTAAAAGTCCTCTACCTAAATATTTTTATTTCTATACTACTGAGATATATTTATATGGTTTTACTATTAAATATCTTCATGAATCACTCCTGTCTTGATCTAGAATATTTAAAAATGCTGAAAAGGGAAAATAAAAATTATTGACGTTAGTATTTAACGTGGCCTAGTATGTGGAATACAGTGTTTCTGTTATACATAGTTGGCTATTTTATTTTTTATTGGACAGAGAAGAAATGAGATACTCACAAAATTCCCTTTCAACAAAGGCTGAAAAAATAGTAATCGTTTATTTTATGTTGACATTCTTACAGGGACTTATATAATTTATGCTTTTTAGTAATATTTGAAATAATGTCAATGTGCACTTCAGAACAACAACAAAAAAAAACTTTCTAAGTAAAAAGAGACAGTATATAAGGACAAGAGGATAAATACTCCAAGAAGACATAATAATCCAAAAGGCATATGTATGCAGAAGTAGCAACTCCAAATACTGGAGCTGAAAACTGATAGAACTAACAAAAGAAATAGACAAATCCATTATTAGAGTTGAAGACTTCAACTTCTCCTTTCTTTAATTGATAGATCATGCAGACAGAAAATCTGTAAAAAGATGGTTGACCAGAAAATACTATCAATCAACATGACAGAATTGACAGCTACAGAATATTCCTCTGACAACAGCAAAAATTTACATTCTGCTCAAGTTCATGTTGACCATACACCAACGTAGACAACTTTAGGGGTTGTTAAGGGAACTTTAATAAATTTGAAGAATGAAAATAATGTTTTATTTTACCAGACACCAATGAAATTAAACTAGAATTCAGTAACTCAGTAATATGATGGAGGAAAATTCCCCCAAGTATTTAGAAATTGAACAATGCATGTCATAATAACATTTGTCAAAATAGTGTCAAGAAAAATTAACATTTTTGAATAATGTAAAAATGGCATAATAGCTTGCTAGTATATGCAAACTTTGATGTAAAAAGTAATTTAAGGGAAATTTGTAGGTTTAAATAAATTAGAGAAGATTAAAAACCCAAAATTAGTTACTTGCATTTCCTTCTTAGAAAACTAAAAAAAAAAAGTAATTGAATTTTAAGTGCAAGAAATCAAAGCAAAATTAAAATTAAAAATGAGAGAAATCAACAAACATAAAAGCTGGTTCTATGTAAATGTAAATGAAATTATAGGATAGAGAAAACAAAATTAGCGGTATTAGAAAAAAGATGTCATCACTACTGATCCCATGAGTATTAAAATGATAATGAGGAGGCTCTAGGAAAAATTCTATATACTTGAATGTGATAACATAGATGAATGGACCAGATCTTTGAAAGATATGACCTGGCAAAAGCTCTATAGCAAAAGTAGAAAATCTGAATGTTCCTACATTTACTGAAGTTATAGAATCAAAACCAAAGAACCTCTCATGAAAGAAAATACCAGACCCAGATGGTTTCACTGGTAAATTCTATCAAACATTTAAAACAGTTATACCAATTCTATATAACTTCCTCCAGAAATTGGAAGCAAAGTAAATACTTCACAATTCATGTTGCAAGAGCAGAATTTGACCTAAATTAAATAAAAAAATTTAAGAAGACATTATAAGAATGAACAATCACAGATTAGTATCTGTCATGAATATAAATGCAAAAATCCTGAACAGATATTAGTTAACTGAACACAACATTGTATCTAAGGAAGTATACACCATAAACAAGTGTGATTCATTTTACTTATGCAAAGATAGTTTCAAATGAAATTTTAACAATGTATTCATTTCTATATCAACAAGATAAAGATGAAAACCACAAGATTATATTAAACAATGCAGAGAATAATTTGGCAAAGTTCAATACAAACTCATGATAAAAATTCTCAGAAATCAAGAAATAGAGGAGAATCTTCTTAGCATGATAAAGAACATCTGCAAAAACCAAAGACAAAACCAAAGAAAAAGACCTAACTTTGTGTTTACTGATGAGAAACAAAGACCTTCTCACCTAAGATTGGGGAAACCTAAGGAAGTCCTCCCACCTCTCTCTATACCTTCAACTTTGTACTAGAAGGAAACTGGCCTTTAAGAATCTAGTATAAAAAAATAAAATACATAATATAAAAAACTGAAAAAGAAGAAATAAAACTGTCTCTAATCCATCTTGCCTATGTAAGAAATTCACAGGCTCGGCGCCTGTGGGTTCAATCGGCTAAGGCGCCAGCCACGTACACCTAAGATGGTGGGATCGAATCCCCAGGCCAGACCTGCCAAACAACAATGATAGCTGCAACCCAAAAAAATGGCCGGGCGTTGTGGTGGGCGCCTGTGGTCCCAGCTACTTGGGAGGCGGAGGCAGGAGACTCGCTTGAGCCCAGGAGTTGGAGGTTGCTATGAGCTGTGATGCCATGGCGCTCTATCCAGGGGGATAGCTTGAGGCTCTGTCTCAAAAAAAAAAAAAATGGGACTTTTTTAAAACACCACGTAACATGGGACAAATTGTTAAAAATCGTGACTGTCCCATCAAAAGCAGATGTCTGGTCACCTTAAACTGTCCATTGGCAGAAGGCCCTTCTTTGAAACTGTTCAGAAGGGAGAAAACTAGTCCAATCAACCTGGTCATCCCAAAAATAGTATTTGATGCTATCTAACAGCCCTTCATGATGAGACACTCAATAAACTAGGAGTAAAAGGGAGCTTCCTGGCTTGGCTCCTGTAGCTCAGCTGCTAGGGTGCCAGCCACATATACCGGAGCTGGGGGGTTCGAACCCAGCCAAGGCCTGCCAAACAACAATGACAACTATGACCAAAAAAAATAGCCGGGCATTGTGGCAGGTGCCTGTAGTTCCAAGTACTTGGGAGGCTGAGGCAAGAGAATCGCTTAAACCCAAGAGTTTGAGGTTGCTGTGAGCTGTGACGCCCTGGCACTCTACCCAGGGTGACATAGTGAGATTCTGTCTCAAATTAAAAAAAAAAAAGGGAGTTTCCTCAGCCTGATTTTTAAAAATCTATGGAAAAACCCACAGCTAATGTCATACTTAACAGTTTCCTCAAAATCAGGAACAAAACAAGGCAGTCTGCTCTTGGTCACTTTTATTCAACACTACTGAAGGTTCTAGCCAAAACAATTAGGCAAAAAACAAAATCCAGATTGGAAAGGAGGAAGTAAAACTATATCTCTGACCTCGGCATCCGGCCAGGTTCCCAAATGTTGTGGTCTTGTATATTAAAAAACCCTAAGAATACGCACACAGAGAGAGACAACTATTAAAGGATTAAAGGTAATAAATGCATTAAGCAAGGTTTCAGGATACAGGAGACACAAAAATCAGTTGTATTTCTTATATTAGAAATGAACAATCCAAAAATGTAATTAAGAAAACAATCTCATTTACAATAGGATTAAAATGAATGAAATACGTGGGAATAAATTTAACAAAAGAAGTATAAGGCCTGTATATCAAACACTACAAAACATTGTCAAAAGAAATTAAAGGCCTAAGTAAATGGAAAGTTGTTCCCTGTTTATGAGTTGGAAGACTTGGATTGTTAAAATGACAATACTCCCCAAATTGATGTACAGATTCAATATAATCCCTATCAAAATTCTAGCTGCCTTTTTGCAAGAAATTGACAAGATGATCCAAAAATTGACTTGGAAATGCAAGAAACCCAAAATAAAGGCCAGATGTGGTGGCTCGCACCTGTGATCCTAGCACTCTGGGAGGCCAAGGCAGGTGGACTGCCTGAGCTCACAGGTTCAAGACCAGCCTGAGCCAGAGCAAAACCCTGTCTCTAAAAAACAGCCAGGTGTTGTAGCAGGCACCTGTAATCCCAATTACTTGGAAGGCTGAGGCAAGAGAATCACTTGAGTCCAAGAGTTTGAGGTTGCTGTGAGCTATGACATGATAGCACTCTACCCAGGGCAACAAAGTGAGACTGTCTCACAAAAAAAGAAAAAAGAAAAGAAACCCAGAATAGCCAAAACAATCTTAAAAAAAGAAAAAAGAACAAAGTTAGAAGACTAGCACTTTCAAAACTTACTATAAAGCTATGATATACTCAGCTACTTGGGAGGCTGAGGCAAGAGAATCACTTAAGCCCAGGAGTTGGAGGTTGCTGTGAGCTGTGATGCTACAGCACTCTACAGAGGGTGACAAAGTGAGACTCTGTCTCAATTTTAAAAAAAGAGGGGGATAGGAAAAGGATTTGAATAGACATTTCTTCAAAGAAGATATTCGAATAGGGTGGCGCCTGTGCCTCAGTGAGTAGGGCACCGGCCCCACATAGTGAGGGTGGTGGGTTCAAACCCAGCCCCAGCCAAACCATAACAAAAAAATAGTTGGGCATTGTGGTGGGCACCTGTAGTCCCAGCTACTCAGGAAGCTGAGGTAAGAGAATCACCTAAGCCCAGGAGTTGTTGGAGGTTGCTGTGAGCTGTGTGATGCTGCCATGGCACTCTACAGAGGACAATAAAGTGAGACTTTGTCTCTAAAAAAAAAAAAAAAAAAAAAAGTATATACGAATTGCCAAAAAACACATGAAGATATACTCAACATCATTTATCACTAGGAAAAGGGAAATCAAAACCACATGAGATATCACTTCACATACCCATTAGGATGACTGAGCCACCGTGCCAGGCCTAAACAATAGTATTGATGATAGCTAAATAATTTCTGGACAGTCCTCATGTACACAGGCTGGGCACAGGGATTTTGGATTTTGGAATATTTACATATATATAATGAGATATCTTAGGGATGGGAACTAAGTCTAAACATGAAATTTATTTGTGTTTTATATACACCTTATACACATAGCCTAAAAGTAATTTGATACTGTATTTTAAATGATTCTGTACATGAAACAAAGCTTGTGTTAAGTATTTACATGTGGGATTTTTCACTTGTAGTGTCACACTGACACTTGAGAAGTTTTGGATCTGAAGCATTTCGGATTTCAGATTTTTGAATTAGGAATGCGCAGCCTTCACCAATACTAGTTTCTCAGTTATGACAAATTCCTGTGGTAATGTAAGAATATGTTCACAATGGGGGAGACTGGCTGGGGGATAGACAGGGACTGCCTGAACTATCTTTGCAAGTTTTCTATAAATACAAGACCATTCTAAAATTTAAATTTTATTTTTTAAAAAGTCCTTGAGAAAGACACAAGGTTGGCTGATTCACCAAGAGAACAAAGGCCAGCATAACTGGACTGACAAGAGGGGACAGGAATTGAACCCAACAAGCCTGGAGTCAGACAGGGGCCAGCCCCGGCAGGGCCTTGTCCCCTGTGTTTGAATCCTGGTTCCACTGTGTACTAACTGTAAAATGGAGTCATAGTAATGCCTTCCTGGTGATTTCTAGTTTGGACTCCCTATTAACACCCTTATATATGTCTTTTGGTGAACATATGCCCACATATCTATTGGATATTTACCTAGGAATTATTGAATCATAAGGCATGCACATGCTCAGCTCTAGCAGACACTGCCAAATAGTGTTCTAAAGTTCCTGTACCCTTGCAATGAATTTTATGCATGTTTTTGGTTCACAGAATAAAATTCATACTCTTTACCACCCACTCAGTTAACAGAATGTTGAACAAAGAAAAACAGATACAAAAGAATGTGTATTCTATGACTCCATGCATATAGAGATCAAAGGCAGGCAAAACCGATCAATGGCTTATAAATCAGAAGAGTCATTACTCTTTTTTTTTTTTTTTGAGATAGAGCCTCAAGCTATCCCCCTGGGTAGCGTTCTGTGGCCTCACAGCTCACAGCAACCTCCAACTCCTGGGCTCCAGCGAGTCTCCTGCCTCAGCCTCCCAACTAGCTAGGACCACAGGCGCCCACCACAACGCCTGGCTATCCTTTGGTTGTAGCCGTCATTGTTGTTTGGCGGGTCTGGGCTGGATTCGAACTCGCCACCTTAGGTGTATATGGCTGGCGCCCCAGCCACTTGAGCCACAGGCGCCAAGCCAAGTCATTACTCTTGGTAGAGTACTAGTGACTGATAGGTACAAGAGGAGTTCAGGATGTAGATGAGTGGCTAGAAACAGAGTGGCTCTGTTTCTTTATCTGGGAAAGAATAGCTACATGGGTATGTGTACTTCTTAAAAATTCCTCAAAGTATATACTTAAGATTAGTGGAACATTTTGAATACATGTTGCACTTCATGAAAAGTTTAAGAAAATTCTATAGGCTGGGCACAGTGGCTCATTCCTGTAATCGTAGCTTTCTGGGAAGCTAAGACAGGTGGATTGCTTGAGCTCAGGAGTTTGAAACCAGCCTGAACAAGAGTGAGACCTCATATCTAAAAATAGCTGGGCATTGTGGCGGGTACCTGTAGTCCCAGCTACTTGGGAGGCTGAGGCAAGAGAATTCCAAGTTGCTGTGAGCTATGACACCCTACCACTCTACCGAGGGCGACATAATAAGACTCTGTCTCAAAAAAAAAAAAAAAAAAAGAGAATGAGCTCTAGGGAGATAAGAAAGAAGCCTAAAACCCCATTAGGAGGCTAGTGCAATGGTCCAGGAGAGAGACAGTAGTTGCTTGGGCCAAGGGTAAAGGAGTTGAGTTGGAAAAAAAAAAGATGAATATTACATGCATTTAGGAAATTGAACCAATAAGACTTGCGGGTGGGTAGGCTGTGTGGGGTTAGGCAGGAGAGGAATTAAGGACGCCGCCCAGGTTCTGGCCTGAGCAACTCAGTGGATAGTGGCACTTTTCATTGAAGTGAATTGCCTGCTTCCTATCCATCTCATCTATACCATTTGAGCTCCTTATCTCTAGGACTGAACAGAGAACCTAGCATGAAGGAAGTACACCTAAAATATTTGTTGAGGCTCGGTGCCTGTGGCTCAATTGGCTAAGGCGCCAGCCACGTACATCTAAGGTGGTGGGTTCAAATCCCCAGCCCAGGCCCACCAAACAACAATGATGGCTGCAACCAAAAAATGGCCGGGCGTTGTGGCGGGTGCCTGTGGTCCCAGCTACTTGGGAGGCGGAGGCAGGAGACTCGCTTGAACCCAGGAGTTGGAGGTTGCTATGAGCTGTGATGCCATGGCACTCTACCCAGGGGGACAGCTTGAGGCTCCCTATCAAAAAAAAAAAAAAAAAAGACAGAAGAGAAAAATAGACTTGCAAGAAGAAACCTGAATGGCAGATAAGAGAGAACAAGCCCCGGAACCCCTGGATTTCCAGTCCTCTTGTCTGGCTTGCATCTCTGTTCCAAAAAACACAACTGAATCTTTATGCCACATTTCTGCCATTTTGAAGCATACTCTTTTTTTTTTTTTTTTTTGGCAGGGGCTGGGTTTGAACTCGCCACCTCTGGTATATGGGGCCGGCGCCCTACTCCTTTGAGCCACAGGCACTGCCCCCATACTTAGGGTCACCAGACGTCCCGATTTTGGCGGGACAGTCCTGCTTTTCAACAATTTGTCCCGCATCCCGCGGTGTTTTAAAAAAGTCCCGATTTTTGGAAAGAATGCACGAAGGGGTTGGAGAGCAAGAAGGGAATATACGGCTTTCAGCCACCATATGGCTATTTCGCCAGAATGTGAGTTTTATTTATTTTTGTTAATTTTAATGTTAAACTGTAATAAATAATTGCTGAGAAGTGATTATCGAGAACTGCTTATTAAAGTTTGCCTTGTTGTCAGGCCCTGCCCTGCCCAGTCCCCCGCTCTGCCCCCACCCCCCGCCATGTTGTCCCACCTTACAGATGTTAAAATCTGATCACCCTACCCACACTCTTCTTTTATACATTAATGTTTCTGACTTCAAGATGCATCTTGCAACCAATATGTTTGTAGTGAAGACTATGATGCTCTGCCCAGATACCCTGTTCAGGCCAGCACATCTGTCCTGCACCTGCTGGGAACAGAATGCGGAGGGCACACAGGGGCACCCTGCAAGGGGCAGGCAGGGCTGCAGGGACCCGCCTCAGCCAATGCTACCACCCCTCCCAATGCATACCTCTAACCAAGGACCAATGTGAAGATGCAAAGGCCCAGCTCCCTAGCCTCACTTTGAGGAAACTCTAAACTCTAAACTCTTTCCAGCTCTGGGGCTGCCCAGAGGCTGACTGGAGGTTTTTAGCTGCAACCTCATTGCAGTTCAGCTTCTCCCTCTGCCAAATCCTGCCTTCCTCATTTCCTTACAGGTGCAGCTCCGAGAACATTCCCCAGGAAACCACAACCACTTGCGAGCGAAGCAAAAAAAGGCCTTGATCCATAGACACAGGTCTTCTGATCCATTTGGTAGGGAATTATTAAATCTGCATTCTAGTTTTTACATCAGTTGTTTTTGTGAATATTGTTAGTGAGCGTTACTCCAGAGCCTGACCCAAGCCTGGTAACACCAACGGAATTGAATTTAGGAATGTTAAAAGTCAAAAAGCAGATCCTGGATCTCAGGGGATCTACAAATATCAATCAGCGCTGTGAAGCCCAGGCTGAGACTCCAGCTAAGAGATTCTTTTTTTCTCGAACATTCCCAGGGATCAGGTCAGGGGACGACGTAAACCACAGCCAGTGCCTTCACCTTCCACGACATTTCTTATTTTCTCCTGTCTCCCCTTCTATTTCCTTTCTCCCAAAGCTTTTGTACTGTTTATTAGTGGGATGTTTGAAATAAATAAAAGTAAAGATGGAGTTCAGGAGAAAAAAATGCAAGAATAGGATTAAGAAAGGAGACAATAGCCAAGGATGCAAAAATGATGGAAGGATGTATGAGAAATGCTATGTGCAACTCATTAGCAAGCAACTTGAGACTAGAAGAAGTGGATGGTTTCCTAATGAAACTTTAAGCCAAGTCACAGTTAACCAATGAAGAGTAGAAAACGGAAGCAAATACAACAGACGGAGAGAAAGGTCATTCTAGATGCCCCTGTTTTAAAAAAAGCATAGGTCCAGATATTTTCACTGTTGAGATCTATGTCATCATTAAAGAACTAATAATTCTAACATGGTTGAAGCCAGCAGTTCTCAAACCTTGTGTTCTCAGAACTCCTCTGTTCTTTAAAATCCTTGAGGACCTCAGAAAGGCTTTGTTTCTGTGGGTTATAACCATTAATATTTGCCATACTAGAAATAAAAACAGAAACTTTTACAAATCATATTATAATTAATTATATTATGATGGGTTTATTATATATTTTTTATTTTTTTATTTTTAAGAGACAGAGTCTCACTTTGTCCTCCTTGGTAGAGTGCTGTGGCGTCACAGCTCACAGCAACCTCCAGCTTTTGAGCTTAGGTGATTCTCTTGCCTCAGCCTCCCGAGTACCTGGGACCACAGGCGCCCACCACAATACCCGGCTATTTTTTTGTTGCACTTTGGCCAGGGGCCGGGTTCGAACCCACCACCCTCAGTATATGGGGCGGGCACTCTACTCACTGAGCCACAGGCTCTGCCCCTATTTTATTTTATTTTAATATAATATTTTATGATGTGTTTATTATATTAAAATAATATAATATAATTCTTAATAATCACACATTATTATATTAATTATGTTAATGGTTAATAATTTTATAATCAATGCATTAATGTTAATATTATATAATTATGTATTAATAATTATATGTGTATTACTAATATAATATATTTATTAATAATTATGTATTATACATATGTATATGCATACTACATAATAATTATATATTATACATATGTGTATATATGATCTATAATATAATTATTATATATTAGTATATTGTGACATGTTTATAATTAGTATATAACATATTATGATGTGTTTATTATATTATTAAAATATATAATAATATGTATTATTATTAATATAATAATGTTGTTTATATATTAATATAAACAACGTGCCTTTATGAAAAAATAACTATATTTCAACAAGATCTAGTGAGAAGCATGGTATTATTTTGCAAATGTCTTCAATGTCTACCTTGATGGAAGATCACTGGATTCTCCTATCTCCCTCTGCATTCAATCTGCTGCAATGTATTATTACATCCACATTATGTAATAATGGGGATCTATCTCACAGGGATATGTATAGGATAGGGAAGAGTATCTTAATTCGATAATTGTGGATATTTGGTTTTGATACCACGCCCACACTTGGTAGCTTTTTGAAAGTTAGTTGCAGTGCGGAATCTGAAACGACATTGAACTTTCCATCCTCTATTATGTGAAAGCCTGTTGTTCTTTCTTGAACTTTGTGTGGCTCTTGTGCTCATGCATGATTTTGTAACATGGTGAATTGGTCATTTGGCAATTATGAGTTCAATAGTTTATGAAGTTCTTCCACATGGTGACACATTTTTATTCCACAATATTTTTAAAAATCATATTCATTAATATCACCGCCCCCATCTCGTCAAACAAGGCTTTGAATATTTGGGAAAACATCAAGCTCATGGCAGCAGATATCATTTTCCAAAATGGTAATTTCTGCTGAAAGCTTCTGCCTTATCACCAGCAGCAAATAGCGTCAGGTGTTTTCCGTGATTGCCTCACTTGGTTCATCTGCAAGAACGTGTCTACAAATTACCCAACTCTGGAAAGCCAGTTTGTCTATTGGTTATTCTTTCTAGGAAAAATAGTGCTCCATCACAAAAGAGCTGGTTCGGTTTGCAATTCAGTCACACGATGCTTTTCCGAGAGCCAACCCTCACACTTGGTATGCAGCGCGAGTGCATCTGTATACTTCCTCCTTCACCATGTGGAATATTAAAAAGATGCCTAATCAAGTGTCAAGATTTAATAAAATTAATAACTTTTACTGCTTTCTTTAGAACATGTTTTAAGTGAAACTGGCCTTTTGTCTTTCTTCCTGTGAGGGTATGGGATTGAAGAGTACGCCTACTGGTATGGTTTGGTGTTAGCAGTTTAATTCATGCTAAGGTATCAGCTAATGGGATGTTGCTTTTGTACCTTTAGTGCAAATGCCAACATAGTGAAAAGGACAAAGAATGCAACATTATGGCTCGGCGCCTGTGGCTCAAGTGGCTAAGGCGCCAGCCACATGCATCTAAGGTGGCGGGTTCGATTCCAGCCTGGGCCTGCCAAAACAACAATGACAGCTGCAACCAAAACTAGCCAGGTGTCGTGGCGGGCGTCTGTGGTCCCAGCTACCTGGGAGGCTGAGGCAGGAGACTTGCTTGAGCCCAGGAGTTGGAGGTTGCTGTGAGCTGTGATGCCATAGCACTCTACCCAGGGGGACAGCTTAAGACTCTGTCTCAAAAAAAAAAAGAATGCAACGTTATGGTAAAAACTGCTTTGCGTTCACCTGTCCCCAAAGTGGACCACATTTTGAGAATAGCTGATCTAAAAACTATTAACTATAGAAAAATATGGAAAACTCTCCAATGCATTTTGTGAAGCCATTATAAACTGATATAAGACTAAGAAAAATTATATGTATTTATTATGATCGTGCTTATGAATATTCAGAGTGTCCCAAAAGTCACCCATAGAGTCGCCATACATAGAGAAAGTGGGAAATTGTAGCTACAAGTATCTTTATTTATAACATACTCCTTACAAATTCTACAAAGAGGGAGCCAACATGTAGAGAATATTTTGTAAATTTTTGTAAGGGATATTTTGTAAATAAATGTACACGTAGCTTCTTTGGTAAATAAAAGTACATGTTTCTGGGTAGCACCTGTGGCTCAAAGGAGTAGGGCACCAGCCTCATATACCAGAGGTGGTGGGTTCAAACCTGGCCCTGGCCAAAAACTGAGAAAACAAACAAAAATAAATAAATAAATAAAAAGAAAAATATTTTTAAAAGTACATGTTCTCTGTGTGGAGACTCTATGGGAGACTGTTGAGACACCTGTAGATTAAAAAGTTGTACCTAAAATATTAGCAAATAGAATTTACCGGTATATGAAAAAATATACTATGATTAAGTAGGGTTTACTCCAAGGAACTCTACCTAAAGAATTAGTTATATGTGTGTATCATCAGATTGAAAGAGAAAAAATAAATGATCGTATTTTTCTAAAAAATCTTGAGGAGATATTTAATACAATTTAATAGTCATAAATAAAAACTCTGAGTTAAATAAATAGAGGGAAATTATTTAAATAAAGACTATTTAATAAAATTCAGAAGTAGACAGCACTCTAAATGGTGAAAAACTAAAATAATTAGGTGTGGCTCATCATTGTCACAATAATAATTCCATTTACTTTTGAAAGTTCTATGAAAGAAATAAAAAAAATTATAATATTAGAGAACAAGAGATAACATTATTTCATTCTGCTGATGACTAGATCATTTTCCTAGAAAACCCTACAGCCCTTGCTTTCCAAAAACCAGAATTAATGGCTTGGTGCCTGTAGCTCAGCGGCTAAAGCACCAGCCACATACACCAGAGCTGGTGGGTTCGAATCCAGCCCAGGCCTGCCAAACAACAATGACAACTACTACCAAAAAATAGCCGGGTGTTGTGGTAGGCACCTGTAGTCCCAGCTCCTTAGGAGGCTAAGGCGAGAGAATCACATGAGCCCAAGAGTTGGAGGTTGCTGTGAGCTATGATGCTACAGCACTCTGTTGAGGGCAACATAGTGAGACTCTGTCTTAAATAAATAAATAAATAAATAAATAAAAATAAAAACTAGAATTAACAAGGAAATGTGGCAATATAACTATTTTCTTTTTCTTTCTTTTTTTTTTTTTGAGACAGAGTCTTCCTTGATAGAGTGCTGAGGCATCACAGCTCACAGCAACCTCAAACTCTGGGGCTTAAGCAATTCTCTTGCCTCAGCTTCCCAAGTAGCTGGGACTACAGGCGCCCACCACAACGCCCAGCTGTTTTCTTGTTGCAATTGTCATTGTTGTTTTAGCTGGCCGGGACTGGGTTTGAACCCGCCAGCCTTGGTGTATGTGGCCAGCACCATAATCACTGAGCTACGGGCGCCACCCAATATAACTACTTTCAAAATAAGTTTTAAATTATTGTTTTTTCTATGTATGCAATAATGAGACAAGGATGGAAATAGGAAAATATTTCATTCAAAAACTAAAAAGCTTTACTATGGCTCAAAGGAGTAGGGCGCCTATGGCTCAAAGGAGTAGGGCACCTGCCCCATATGCGGGAGGTGGCAGGTTCAAACCCAGCCCCAGCCAAAAACTGCTTTTAAAAAAACTAAAAAGTCTCAGGCTGAAGTGGGAGAATCACGGGAGCCCAGGAGTTTTGAAGTTGCAGCCTAGGTGACAGAGTGAGACCCTGTCTCTAAAAAATTAAAAAAGAGAGAAAGAGAGAACACGTGTATAATGTCTACAAAGGGCTAAAACGATGCCTAGTGCATAGTAAATACACAATAATTTTAGCGTATCATTATGGTCATTTCCTTAAATGTTTTACAGTTCATTCATCCTGGGTTCATTCTTTCAACAAGCGTTTATTTAGCAGTTATGATGCAATGAGCTAACTACTTAAAACAGTATTTGGTTACAGTTCTTTATGTCTTTTTAATCTCCTTAGAAATGGCCCCTGCTGAGAACCAATCCCTCATAACTCTTACTTCCCCCTTTCAATGTATTTTATTTCTGTTCCATCATCCCGCCAGTTGAGCACTAACTAAAACAGGGTCAGACTTTTTATTCTTTACGTTCAAAAACAATACGTCACAGAACAGATCAGATTTTCACACGCCATCGATAATCTAGAAAAACACAAAGGGCTGAAAAACAAAGTAGGAAATGGCTTTGTCACCTAAGGAGGTGTGATGTTAGGCTAGAACAAAGAACAACTGACTAAACCCGCAGAGATTTGAAGAAAAACAAATGACATCAGTGTATCGAATGCATAAATTTATTATCGTAAGGAGACTAAATCACAGTAAAGCTCAGTTATCAAAAACAACATCATTTTCTTTTGACTGCTAAAGACTTTTAGCAATTAACTATATTACATATAGATACACTGTCTATATTATACATAGTCATTTCCTACTAAAGAACCCCACATTTTCAGTCTCAGAATTCTTCAGAAAGATAAAGGACAGAAATAACGTATGGCTCTGAGTTTTTAATGGCTGATGAGAAGTTCACTAAGATTTACTACTTCCTGGACTTGCATGCCCCCCTCTTAGATTCTAAGTCCCTAAACTAACAAAGGGGGAAACATACAGGTCCTGGATTCTCAACCCTGACTGCTTTCTCTCTGACATTATCTGAGAGCATTTGGAGAACACTGATGCTGCACCTCACCCCTGACCAATGTCAGCAGAATCTCTGAGTGTGGGGGCTGGATAGCAGTAATTTTAAAAGCTTCCTAGGTGAGTCTAAGACTCATCCGGTGTTGAGAATTACTTGTAGAGGATTAAATGTCAGCCGCGCAATTAGAAAATTAGTCATTTCCCAACATCTGCTTCTCCCATGTCATGGTTTTGTGAGTACCTGCTCCGTACAGAGCGTCTCCGTCTACCTCCCACCATCATAATCATTCTGAAGGGCCGATATGATCCCGTCCTCATCCTGCTTAAAATCTCTAGTAGGACTCTAATCTTATCTCGCCAGGATAAAATCCGAATTCCATGAGATTCCTGATCGGGCCCCTGACACTCTCTCGAGTATTTATTTCATCGCTTCTGGAAATCTATAGCTTACACCAGCACAAATGATATAGCACATCCAAAATCGCTTACTAGAAATTGTGAAATCCTGAAAATCTCCGAAAACTAAAATATTTCTTGGTAACTCATTTGCTGGTAGAACCTGAATGGAAATGGTTAGACTCTAAATTGATTCCACTCTGTGTGGAATCAGTACAGTTCAGTAAATTTCGTGCAGATAAATGAATGAGTTCCATTATGCAAATTCTTACAGAACTTTCACTTCTCATCAGCAGGTGAGTTCTGTTTCTTCTTCCTCTCAGAACTGAGAGTGATTTTACGACTGCCTGGACGAATGCAAATCAGCAGAAGAGATGTTGCTTGACTTCAAAGGCTAAGTCACGAAGGGTCTCATGGCTTCTGCCTGTTTTCCTTTTTCTCTTAACCTGCTTGTTCTTTAAACTCGGCTTCCATGTTGTGAGGAAGCCCAGGCCACCCGTGGAGGCCACCTGGAGGTGTTCTGGCCCACAACCCCTGCGGAGGCCGCAACTACCAGCCACCCTCAACCACCAGACTCGAGAGCAAGTGAGTGAGCCTTCAGGGGGAACCCCTGCTCTGGGGTCCAAGCACCCCACCTGTTGTCTAAGTCGGCGAGTAGGCCAAAGACAAGCTGATGCCACGAACCCCTGCCTGAAATGCAGAGTCATGAAAAAAATGAATGCTTTTGTTGTTTTATTAGAAATCTGCTATGTTTGGGGGTAATTATGCAGCCACGGTAACTTAAATACCATCATGTCACCTTGCTGACATGCTTGACAAATGGTGAATTCTGAGCCTTGCCAAGATCAGGTTTCACATAAGACCTGTACACTATAATTTTGCATCTGTACATCTGGTTTTGGGGTGTTTTTTTTTTTTTGAGACAAAGTCTCACTATGTCACCCTGGGTAGAGTGCCGTGGTGTCACGACTCACAGCAAACTCAAACTCTTGGGCTTAAGTGGTTCTCTTGCCTCAGCCTCCCAAGGAAGGGAGTACAGTCACCCACCACAATGCCCGGCAATTTTTTGGTTGTAGTTGTCATTGTTGCTTGGCAGGCCTGGGTTGGATTTGAGCCCACCAGCCCTAGTGTATATGGCTGGCACCCTAGCCACTGAGCTACAGGCGCTAAGCCTGTACATCTGTTTTTTTAATGGAATTAAAAGATCTTTGGATACAAAAACCAAGTCTTCTTCTCTCGGTACCCTCAGAACAAGCATCTAAGATTCTGTAGGTCCTCAAGACATGTTTGTTGAATTGATGTTGAACAAATGGGGGGATAAACACTTCAATAAGCACAGTTCCAAATAAGTGGTTATTTTGAAATGGTTGTTTAGAAGTATATACTTTTATTCAACTCAATCCATAACTTGAGAATGTCTTATTTTATAATTATTTCAGTTTATGAGCTACTAAAAGTGTCAACTGTTTTCCTATCCTGTTTTCAAATCCAGTCTCAAAAAAATAAAAAAATAAAAAAAAATTTAAAAAAATCCAAAAATATTCTCTATGATGATTCCATCCTTAACCAAACCGAGGGATTAACTAAATTATCCCTGGCTGTTTCCTGAACTCAAGTGACTCTCTAAAGGTGAAGGTTTTTCCACGGCCTAGGAGAATCAGAACAATGTGACATTAACTCCGAAGGTAATTCCAAAACAAGAGAAGCCATTGTTCTCCCACGGTTCAAACGCAGAGAGGCAGAGACTTCAGCATCCATGGCAACACCTTGAAAAGTTAAAAAAAAAAACAAAACAAAAAAAAAAAAAACACCCCACTGCTTTGGAGTGTAAGTTCTACTTTGCATGGCAAAAATGTAGGTTTGCTTATCTCCTGGACACACATCATGTCACACATATGTTTAATTTGATGAAGAGAACAGGAGGAAAGAGAAGATCCATAGTATCGTAAAGGCATGAACAGATAATGTTAATTTATTTTTTAACGTTCCTGTTGGGAATACTTATTTTAGCTCTTCCCAGGGAATGTTATAATGATGGAATAAATGAGGTCCCGTGTTTCTCACTGTTGCTGCCCGATGTTTGTTTGATCAGCCGTTAGCAGACCCATGCCGCCCGGCTTTCCCCCCCCCCTTCCTCACCTTAATTCAGCTGCTTGTGGCTGGGTTGAACATAAGAGCATCTCAGCATAACTCCCATGCAGAGGAAGGTCAATGTGACAGAAAAAACATCAGGGAGATAAATATAAATACAGCAGGACCTCTGATGACCGCCCAAGGGACTGCGACCAACTGGTCAACATGTGGGTGTGGTCAACATAAGGACCTAGGCCTCCTGTACTGATATGTACATGTGGTGCATGGCTGGTCTGTGAAAATTAAATTACCATTAGGAGGTGGTCAGTGCAGGGAGGTGGTCAACTAAGGAGGTTCTACTGTATGTATTGTAATAACATCTTACTGGTGGGACGGTGGATAACCTCATCTATATACCTATACAGTTAGGATATCACAAGGCACATCTTGGCCTGACTGCAGACTCCAGCTCAGGGACCACATCTGTGCTGATGTATTTTGCTGCAGCCCTGCTGGAGTATGGGGTATGTCGATATTGACAGAGATGGATACATGACTAGCCTGATGGACAGCTGTCTCATCCCTGGGGCCACCTCATCCCCGGGGCCCCGTTTCTATGACTGGTATCTCAGCACCTTTCTAGACCTGGAAATTGCCCCCCAAATCCAGGAATGTGTATCCAGCATCCTCTTGTATGTCTCCCCACCCCCACCCCCACTTCTATACTCTGAGCCCTGGTGAAGTTCGGGGGACTGAAGGATAGAGAAGGTGCAAGGGCAGAAATTCCCATTTGATAGGGTCACCATACAAAATACAGGATGCCCAGTTAAATGTGAATTTCACATAAAGAATGAATAATTTTGTAGTGTTTAAGTATGAACGAAATATTGCACGGGACATACACACATGTTCAAAAAAAAAGTATTCATCATGTGAAATTCAAATTTAATGGAGTATCCCTGTTTGATTTTTTTTCCTCTTTTTTTTTTTTTTTTGAGACAGAGCCTCAAGCTGTCCCCCTGGGTAGAGTGCCGTGGCATCACAGCTCACAGCAACCTCCAACTCCTGGGCTCAAGCGAGTCTCCTGCCTCAGCCTCCCAAGTAGCTGGGACCACAGGC